>JANRGW010014481.1:0-30417 GCA_024733675.1 Psilopsiagon aymara | reverse complement strand
CCCCTTCCCCTTCCCCTTCCCCTTTCCTTCCTTTCTTTCTTTCGATCATGGCTGTTCTTGGCCTTCCTTAATCCTTGCTGGTAACCTACATGCCAACCTATATACTTATGGCCATGTAGCAGCACAGTCCTCTCCTTCATTGTTTGTAAGAAATTATTAAGACGCACTTTAAGACGCACTGTGAGATCTTGTGGAGGAGGAAGGTAGGCTTAATTTAAACAACACTGTTTTAATTTACATTCATGCTGTCACAGATTTCACTCATTCCTCTCTCACCCCCACATATTCCACAGCACTAAGATACGTATGTGAAAATGTTTGGTCACGTTAATTTGGTGTGATGCAAAGGACACGGAATTCTGGCTGCTGAATCCTTATCACAACATTTGGGGTTTTCTGATTGGTGATGACAAGCAGGATTCTGACCAGGCCTTTTGTATCCTTCAGGATTCAGCAGTTACTATGGTACGATACTTTGCCACAGAGCTTTGCTTACTTCAGCTGTCATACGGGGCACAGGCTCCAGACTCAATGGGAACATCACATCCCCAAGTGTTTCACCGCTGTTATCTGTGAACTTGTTTGTCAGTACAGGCCATTCTTTTAACCCTATTCTGCTGTTTCCTCTCATGCTTTCTCATGTATATTTGCATTCCACTTAATACTTGCATTCAATATAATATTTCAGTTCAGGGTATATTAATTTTGTTGGGAAAGAAGGTGAGATAGAATATAGGATAGGAAAATGCAGAGCTTTCAGAGGCCTAAATTTAAATGTTATATGGGCCTGTGATGTGTAGAAAGGGATTCTCCCACAGTTAACAAGAATAGTGACCATTTACTGGGTACACATCTGGGAGAACAAACTCGTTAGTGCTCTGCAAGGTGAATTGGTTACATATATGAGACTTGACAGACTTCCAGTGGACATTAGTGAAGTATTTTCAGTAGAATGGGAACAGAAAAACAATGTTTCACATTACAAACCAGAAAGGAGACTTTCTCCCTAAACTTGGAAAATACTGGATTTCCTACAGTTGTTTCTCTAGTTGATTCATTTTACCAATTAAATCACATCTCATAGAGTAGATGCAGCTACGCTATATTTACATCACCATCTCTTTTTACTGTGTGAGCTACTAAACTGATGATTGGTACTTTGAAATTAATTGTTTATTACCTCATTTGGGTGTTTTTTCTTCATCTTTCTTATTTGCCAAGTCAACAAATTGCCTCATTTTTATGAAAGTCAGCTTTTAACATAGGCTAGTTTGTCGCTATCATTAAATAAAAGGCATTAAATGATTACTGCAGCTCTAGGGGGTTATACAGTGTACTTTTAACCTTTAGTGAGTAAAACTCACTACATTTGCAGAATTTTGCTACTGAAATCTGTTACTAGCTCCATCAACTAGCACAGCAGTATATTAGAAAAAAAAAGAAGCTAATTTTCTTGGAGTAGTGCAGTGATTAAGTATGTGGTATTGTCTTTTGGAGAAAACAAAGCTCAAAGGGAAAAACATTGTAGCTTCTGTTGCCCTTGGCTCTCTTTTCTTTTCTGGTTTCTTCCAGGTTCAGTGTTGAATGCTCAAGTGGTTGTTTATTTAAAAATGCCTTGAGGATCTCTTTGGCGGTACAGTTTGTATGGATCTAAATGGATTTCCCCCTGCAGATTTCTTCTTCCATAGCCGCTTTCCCCCTCCCACTCCTCCCACCAAGAAACCTCTCTTTTAGAGGCGATGCAGGAGGTAGCAAGGCCAAGTGGAGCTAAAGAAAATGGTTGCTGCAGCAACAAAATAAACTTGGCCAGGCAGCTGGGGCTCCTGTAAATTGTATTTCAGAGGCAGCTGGGTTGGGTGAACTCCCCAGGGCAGTGGACGTGCTGGCAGGGAGCAGTGGAGTAAGGGAAGGGGCAGGGTTGATGGCTCAATTAAAGCCGGAGGAATCTGCTGCCTACCTGCTGCTTTCTGAGCAGACACAAGCTGTTCTGTGTGTACGTGTGAAGGGTGTAACAATAGGTCTCAACCAACATATCTCATTTCTCCAAAGGGCTGTTTAAGAGGGTTTGTCACTAGGAAAAGACCAACCACAGCTCCTGGCTGGAGAGCCTGCACAGAACATGAGCAGGGCCAGCCCTTGTCTGTTTGGAAAATAGGTGTTTCCCTTACTGAACCTACTGAAGAAGGGCTTACCTATTTTGCAGGCAGAGAAAGGACCTTAATCTCCTCTTGGAGTTGTCAGAGTGTTTCCTGATTAGAGCAAGGTACCTTAGAATAATTGTTAATAATGTTCAGCTCTCAGGATGGGTTCTGTGCTCCTCTTGTCAGATTAAGGGCTAACAAGATGCTTTCTCTTTGAGCTACTCATTGGACTCTGCTTATTTGAGACTGCCATTGCCACTTCATTTGCCAGCCTTAAGCAAGCCTTTGAGTTGCTTTCTGTACCCATCTTCAGTTTGCCTGGGCCAGCAGACGCAGGGACAGCAAATGGAGCTGGCAGCCTTGTGCCCTGGCAGCAAGGATGGCCAGCAGCCTCCCGGGCTGCACAAACAGTAGATTGAGGGAAGGGATCATCCTTCCATACTCAGCACTCATTAGACCTTGTCTCACTGTGTCCAGTTTTGGGGTCCTTGGAGCAATATACAAATTGGAACGAGTTCAGCAGAGGGCCCCCATTTTGGTCAAGGTGAGCACTTCCCCTGTAACGAGTTTGAAGGACCAAGGCTTATTCTGTGCTGCATGAAAAGACACTGAACAAGGCTTTGGGGAGACCTAAAATCAGCTTATTGTTACCTACATGGAGGTTAATGAGATGATGAAGCAAGACTCTGTGAGGGATAATGGGCATAAGCTGAAAGAGGAGAGGTGCAGACTGGATGTAAGGAAACACTTTTTTTTTTTTACCATGAAGCTGCCCAGGGCATTTGTGCTCTCTATCTTTGGGTGTTTTCAAGATCTGATTGAATAAAGCCTGAGCAGCCTGGTCTGAGCTCAGAGGTGACCCTACTTTGAGCAGGGAGTTGCACTAGAGACCTTCTGCCTTCTGATGTCTCTTCCAGCTTTGTTGGACTAAAATAACCTTTCCTTTACTGGTGGGAGAGGAAGTAGATGAAGGAGGATGAAGAAAGAAACTGCTTGTGTGCCTAGGCCATCAGGTATGGCTTTGGCACTCTACTGCCGTTGCACGTGGCTTGTACTTTTACCTGCCAGACCGATTCGTTCCTGAGGGATTAACCCCATGACTGGTTTTGTGAAAGTCTATTTCTCAGAGGATTATTTATAATCCAGAGGAAACCAGGTACTAATGGACTAATATAAAACATAACGTGATTTTTGTACTTGTGTCCTACAACAGTGTGGCAACCCTCAGGTCAGGCAGCGTTTCCAGGAGAGGCCAGCTGTTCTCATGCCATGCACTGACTGTGGCTTTGCCATGAACAGGGTGGTGGTATTTCCATGCAAGAAATTCATTCAAATGAGACTATGCTTTTGTTCTGTTGTTTTATTACCCGCCTGTGTTGTATTGTATTCATTTTATGAAACATTTTTGTTCTCCAGTGTGATCTTTTGCATGCCTGTGTCTCAAAAATACTTCTTTTACCTGCTCAAATACTTCTTAGCAGCTCCTTTAATGCTCATGGGTCATGGAACATTAGGCACCAAATAAGAGTTGTCTCTAATAGCGCAGAATGAATGGTTCTCCTGCTGCAAGGCCTCACTCATCACTGTCATAAAAGAAGCAAAACAATATACCATGGTGGGCACTGGTTTTTGCTGCTCAAAGAAATCAGCAAGGCATTTGGAGAGAGATCCTTGCAGCTGTGTCACAGGTGTTATGGACTGTGGGAAGAACTTTCCTTTCGTTTTGCAGGGAAATGTGACTGCAACCCTTTGGCACCTCTGTTGTTGTGAACCCCCTGCTGCTATCGTGAAAGGGCAGGATGAAAAAACAAGAGGCTAGGAAAGGAGGTGGCTTTATTTTTTATCACAGAAGACCTCTCTGCTCAGAAGCCTTTTCCTTTCGATAATAGAAGAGCTCATCACTTGTAGATTGCTGTTTTGAGATTTAGAAAACACCGTAATAGGTTAGGTTTCTTTTGCGGGGGTTTAATTTAGTAACATTTTTCAACAATCCTAGGAAATAGGTTATACCATCACATGGATTTGCACTAGAGGACAAAGGATTTATTAGCTCATGTTCCAAATATCTAGGCTATAGATACTGTTCTCTAATTTTAACAATCTACATACATAGCAGGGGAAAAAAACAAAGCTATAAATGCAAGCTTTCATTTCTGTATTCACTGAGCCTACTGTAGACACTGATGCTATTTTTCAGTGATAATTTGACCAGATTAACTCACAACCAACCAACAATATTTCACTAAGAACTGTTAAAGTATTTCTTCAGATTGCTCTCATAGTGTTTTTGAAATCAATTTCTAAAAGGTTTTGTCAATGCACATCATGTTAAATCCAAGTGACACCACACAGTTAACATTTCTTCTTTAAATTAATTTCATTTATATGAAAGTTTGCATATTTTTGCAGATGTTTATGTAGCTGAATATTTAATCTCTTATCATTTAAAACCAAACTACTCTGTTCCTTTAAGAAAACCTGTGATTCATTACATAAACCAGCAATGAGATACCCTTGTCCCAGCAAAAAATCTATTTTTATAGAAGTTAAATTTCAGCAATGAAAGGTTTTGTTGAACTTGCTTAGTCAGACAGATTTTCTGCTGTTATTTACTGTGCTTTCAAAGACACATGTTCATGCACACAGACACACACACGCTTCATGTATCCTGTCCAGACTCCATTAGCAAGGTTTTCCAATCTAAAGAGCTGATTTTGGATTATGCTAACTTCCTGAGTTGTCTGTTTTTGGAGTTGGTCTCTTTGTAGGATCTGATTTTCAGGAGAACATGTGTTATAGTTCTAAGCTTTAATTTATGTCTCAGTTCTCCAAGGCACTAATGTTACCTGTTAAGCTTTCACCAAACACAGGATATGAAGTGTAATAAGGAATGAATCTTTTACTGTTTCTCAGTATTTTAAGTATAGAGCTCACTGCCTTTAGTGTAAGAAGTAAAGTTTGAAACAGTTGAACTATTTGAACATCACCTGATCTTAGAGTAATTATGCAATTAGATGCCTAATCCAAGATTCACATCGTATAATACAATAGAATACAATATCTAACACTGTATCTATTCTAATAAAATACTGTACTATATCAAGAAATAGCAAGAATTTCTTAAAGTGCTATACATGTCAAAGTAATAATTAATTATCTGAAGGAGAATGATATTGTATATGAAACTCAATTATGACTGTACTCTGGATTGTACATGTGATTAAAAAAGTATTTGCAATTTAATCAGAAAAATAAATGTTTGAATAAATGTAAAGTGTTTAGAATAAGAAAACTGAAAAAAAAAAATCACATAAACCAGCTTGCATATCAAAATATCATCAATAATGAAGAAAACAGAGAAGATCAGAATAATTTTTGATGAAACCATTTTTAATTGAAAAGCATTGATGGGAATGAACTTAAACTTCTTGTTGGAGACAGTTTCTTGATTAGTTTCCTGGTTTAAAATAGTTTTGAAAAAGTCATAAAATTGGGGAAACGACCCATTTTGCCATTTTCCAAATGAAGATTTGAGTCTTTCTTAACTGATACAATTGCTTTGAAACGTGTTTATTTTACAGTAATATCGGCAATGGAATGCGAATTTAAAAGATGAAATATATTTGACTTGTGAAGTATGTCTTCTTTTGGCATTTTTAAATTGTGTAAGATTAGAGATTTTGGCCTTTATTTTCCTGTCTGTGGGAAAGGAAAGCAGTTGAAATCGTGAATATTTTTGTGTAGTGGGAAACTACACCAACTAGCATACAAAACAGAGGTAGTTTCCCACTGAGATCTGTTACAATACGTGAAAAGAGTTAGCATGCAGTTTCCCCAAGGAATCCACTGAGTACGTAAGTATAAGGGGAGCTTGAGGCATATGTGGTCAAGAGAGGTGATGGCCTTCCCAAACTGCTTGACTCTTCCTGTTTTAATGTACCTAGATATCTCTTGAGTGAACATAAGGAGAATAGGCAACTGTTGATGGGAAACAACCAAGGGGAAAAAAAAAAGAGCTTTGAGGGTCAAGGGCTCCAAAATGGACTGAGTGGGCTTAGGAAAAGGGTGTGGAGCACAGCCTCTCTTTAAGAACCCATTGATTTCGGAAGACATCTAGATGGTGATCTGCTCACAGAGGTGAGCTGATGGAGGATCCTTGCCATCATTTTCTTGCTCCTAGTGGTGTTGATGGCCATCATGACATAGCCAGGAGGAAGACGATGTGTTGCAGTGAGTTTCTGGGACCTCAGGGAGAACACAAGTGGAAGAGGTGAGGAGACCTATGCACCCAGAGTATCAGCAAAAGGGTGTGGAGGAGCTGGAAAGGGGACTGTTTGGGAAGATAGTTTGGGAAATAGGAAGGGACAAATAGAAATGTAGAAAGTTAGGAATCTCCCAGTGGGGTAGGTAAACTAGGGGACATGCCAGGAGACAAGCTTATTGCAGTATAGAGAAAGTAAGGAAAATAAAGGTGGGGTCACTGTAGCAGGGAAGGGAGGTAAGAAATGGGAAATATAGGATAGAACTCTTTAAACGTAGTCAGTTAAGTTAGAATAATAGAAAATAAGAACCAGAAGAAGTCTACTAATCCAAACCTCTGCTTCAGTGCAAATTTATACCTAGCTTACTGACTTGAATAATTTATGTTACTGTATTTCTGGTGTGATTTCATTAGAAGCATCCCGCATCATTTTAACAAGTACTGTATTGCCTTAGGGGTCTTTCTCCTTGGAGAAGTGCAGAATAACTACCTTCAGACATTGGTTTTAGCTTGTCTTGCAACAGCCTCTAAAATTACCTGTCCAATTGAAAGTGAAATTAAAACAAACATATCAAATTCCTTCACTAAAAATCTCGAGAAAGATTACATGCTCAATTTGAAACTTAGAGAATTTAAGCTGTGTAAGTGGTCTGAGCGAATAACTGAGAGAGCAAAAAGGATTACAGTACCACAGCAGAAGTGTAAGAGCATGAACTGTTCAGAATGAGTTATGCTTAGGCAACTGCTTCTTGCAAGAGAAGAACTTTTTCTTCTTTCTGCTTTTTATTTTATTTTGAGTATTTCTTTTTAGATTTGGTCTTCATCAAATGAATTAATAGAGCCTTTGTAAAGAAATAGGACAGTATCAAGTTGCAATGTTATATATGCCAGAGAGATGGATCAATAGTTATTAAAATTTCCAGAATAATTTGCGTTCTTCCACTGACTTGATCTTTGGAGGGACAACAGATTAGCCCTTGATTGCTAGGGGGTGAACAATTCACAGTGAATAATTTATTTTGCTAATAACTTCTGACTTAGAATAATTTATTTCCCTAAATGAATTCATTGTATGCTGTACAGGGCTTTTAGGTGAATGGTTTTTATTCTATAGATTATTCATAATTGGATATACAATTTCCATAACTACATGGATTTGTATACTGAAAATGAGATAAAGGATGAAGTTATCTCAGCCTCTTCTCCCTGGTACTGGATGCTCTGGTATGGTAGAGGTTTAGCAAAACTGGAAATCTGCAAGAATCATAGGAATACAGCAATTTGAGGCCAAATTACACAATTTTCATTGACTTCTTGCTATTCCACATATGTATTTTTACTAGCAAACATTACCTGCAACTTTTATCCCATCAGGATGGACAAATGGTTATGGCAGCTCTGGAGCTGTGTGATACATTTGTTGTTTTTCTGCAGATGGCTTAAGTACAATGTTTACTGCCAGTATTGAGCAGCTTTTCCAGTAGTTTTGGCAGTTGCTTGTAGTGGCTGAAACAGCAGTAGAGTGTTGGAGAGCAAGGACAGTATGCCCAAAAGAAGCACACAAAGCAATTGTATCTCAAAGACTGTGTCTTAGATCAGTTTTATTCAAGACAAAATATGTGGCTGGAAGCAAGCATGGACTAGTGGGTGACAGTAATGGTGTAGATTTGGAATGATTAGCAGTGGCTTCCAAATTTGAGAGTAGCAGACTACTTTGAGATTTACGTAGCTCAGCATGAAGCCGTGTACCACTATAAGAGCTCTTGCACTAGCAGTATGTGGTAACACTGTCTATAATTCCTACCATCCATATTACTCTGTAGGCAGCAGTTAAAGTATAGGTAGATTGTTTAAGCTCTTGGTAGCTTTTAAGTATATATATATACTTATAGAGAATCCAGGCACTGGCTTAGGCCTTTGTAGATTTGAGAATGTGGGACTGCACAACTGCAGTAGCTGCTGATAAATCCGCATTTCTCTTTGCTTCTTCCTCAGGTATTTGCAGGGTCCAGGTGATCGCAGTAGAAGTCTGGGTGGTCTGATATGTTTTTTTTCCCTGGACTTTTAGGAATTCAGTTCTTTTCTTGGAAGATATTAAAGTGGTGTGATTATTGCTGCAGTCCTGGGAGACTCAGTTGACCTTTCACTCTCCGAAACTGAGAGACTTGCTTGTTACGCAGTTCGATTGAGGAAGAGAGTTCTTTAACTGCTACTTGCATCCTGAGCAGCTGTGCATTTGGGAGACTGTAAGAGAAATGGTGCTATCTCTTGACAAAGGTAGGGTTTGCTGAACAATAGTTCTTGGAATTATGGCTGCCTGATGTGTGCTGCAATTTACGTGGCAGAGAAGGCCTTACTGCAGTCTTGAGAAATGATATTTGGAGACTTTCCAAGATTTACAAGTGGCCAGTGAGGTACTGATGCAAAATTAAGATCTCTAGGGATATCTCATCAGGATATTTTGTATTCCTGTTTTGAGAAAGTAAAGTTTCTTTCATTTGTAGTTCAGATTATTGGAAATTTCAGGGATTAGTTCATGAGTGCTTCATGGACTACATCATATATTTGAAAGACGCATACATAGATGCAGTTGTCTTACGTAATTATTAGATACCATTCCCTGATGTCATGCAAATATGATTACAGTGTGCTACAAAGCTTAATCTTTTTTTTCTTTCCTTGTATAGACTACTGTTCTTATTCCCAATATTAATGCAGTGGAGTCTAGATCATAAATGAAATGGACTCTACAGGCTACAACAAAATTAACAGTGAAAATCATTACTGCTTTAAAATTAAATCTTGAAATCAACAAAAGAAAATATTTGATGATTTGGTAGCTGTAAACCTGGGTCAAGTATTTCTGTGTGTGCAGAATTAACCCACTAAATTCTTAAGAAATCCCTTAAGTAATTATTTTTTTCATAAGCGGAAATTAAGTGTTTCTTTCCCTACTGTTCTACACTATGACTTAAAGCCCAGAAGGTTTTCTCCCTAAATTATCTAGTCAAATCTGTATGACTGAACTATATTTAAATATGACATTTTAATCTTACTTTGCATTTGAACTTTTAAATACTTTTCTAGGAAAGCTTCTCATTAGTCCTTTTAGCCATTTGGCTGTAGTGATCTGCAAGTAAACAAGAATCCTCACATTACCTTTCTTTTTTCAAAGGATTTATTATTTCTACATACCTTTTATAACCCAATATACATCTAGACTGACCGAGTCTTACCACTTTTAAAATGTTGTGCAATATTTCACTCAAGTGCATCGGGATTTGTCAATGACTATGCTGCAGTTGGACTTGATGATCTTAAAGGACTTTTCCAGCCTAGTGATTCTATGATTCTATGAAATTGTTGTCACTGAAATATTTAAGTAAGAGCATGATGATAGGATGGGAATTGGAATAGCTGAAACCTAATGCTATATTCATACTATTCTGTTTACTATTTCCATGCCTTAAAAAAAAAATCCGAAGATAATCCTCACATGTTGCACAGTTTGGAACAGGAGTTCATCTTCCTACTTAAAACACTGTTTATATTTTTGAAAGCTTTGTATAATTTCTCTTACTTTACTCATTAATATTTCATGAAAAAATCAAGGGAGATTTTATGTACCTTTAAATGATGTTTAAAATAAAATTCCTTAATGTGGGATTCTGTTTTCCTTCTTTTTTATGGCACTTTGTACAGATTTTATGGAAGTTTTATTAGGTTATTCTTCTTTAAAATCAAATTTAAACTGAAAGAAAAAAATGAAAATGTTGTTATTACCTGAGATTACTATGCAAATGTGATGAATTAGAATAGGAAGAAAAACTGTGACAACAGAGCTACAACTTACAGAACAAATATCTACCAAAAAGTTTGAACCTAGCAGTTGGACACTCAGAGATGGGCTAGAACTTGCAGCGCTCCGAACTTGGAGCTCAGAGCCAGGCACTGCGCTTGACTGCCTTTGGTGAAACTGAAGGTCCAAAACTCATTTAGGTTGGATGGCTGCTACTGTATGGGGGAAGGAACGGTCAGTGGTGCGTGTTGCTTGGGGAAGTCTTGCACAGGTTACTGGTTATGTTTGGAAAGTTCCCTGCAATTAACAGTGCAGAACCTGAAACCAGTGCTGGCACAAAGCAGAAGGTTTCACTGTAGTCAGTTCCCTTTGATTCGTGACAAAACTTTGGGAAATTTCATTGTTGCATTGCCTCCTTTACTTCCTCACCCCTGAGAACTTGTCCCTCCCCAACGTCTCCTCTCCGTGCTTCAGTGTGGTGTATTCACCTTTTTTCATTCCTTTTCTTTTTTTCTTCTTTTAAAATTGGCCAGGTACTGGGAGTTTAGGTGTCATGTCTCCTGCAGTTCTGGCTTACCTGGCTGCAGTTCCCGTGGAAAGAAGGAAACAGAAAGGAAGCAAGTATGCTCTCTGTTCGGTTCTATGTTGCTAAAAATACTTCCCCCTCCCTCATTTTTTTTTTGAGTGTACACCCTCAGTTTCCACTGTCTATGCCCTTTTAATCCTTGTTCATGTGAGTTAGTGCTTTTTATTTGCTGAGCTAAAGTACCCTGAGGTGCGTGGTTAGTTTTTATATTGAGAAAACTGAGCAGTTAAGGTCACCTGTGATTTGAGTGGAACAGGTGAATAATTGCACTTGAACGTCTTCCAGTGTTTTATATTTTTGGCAATGTGTAGCTAAACCCTGTGCTCTGAAAGCAAAGAAGGCACCTCTCTAGGAAAGCAAAGAGAAGTCTGGACCACAGATATTGTTAACCAGAACAGTTCTTCCAGTTTCCCTTCATATCTGCTCTGGACCAAATGACAAGGTTAGTTTACCCTATTGTGTGATTCAAGCACTATAGAATAATCTCTATTGCTAAAAATCCTGAATTTGTTGTGAAGGAAATGTCTTGCAGCAATTGCTGAGGTTAGATATTTGCCATGTTATGAAGAGTGCAAGAGAGTGAGCTGACTAAGCTGAATTTGTTTATTGATTAGGGACTATGAAGGCTGGGACCAAGCAGAGGCATGAAGTTGTACTACCAATTCATTTTTCCTTTGTGATGCTTCAGTGACTGAAACAGAAATCTCTGCATCCAGTTTTGCAAATCATATTTTTATCTTGTTTATAAAATGCAGCACTACCTTTTCCAGCCTTTTTCAGCTGCTTATCTAAAAAGCGAAAGCACAAAGAAGTATTACATTCACAGGTCACCCATGTTTGGTATCTGTCTGGCAATCATGAAAGGGTAAATATGAACGCACAGGATGTACAAATCATCTAGCTAGTACAGAATGGAAAAACTAAACGAGCTTTAGAAACTCTGGAATAATAATGATTATAGAAAGTTCAGCTAAATTTCTTGATATAAATCCTTTACTGTTGTGGGGATCATGTTCATAGTATAGCAGTGTAGTCTTATAAATATTTGAATTGTACTGAATTAAAATAAGGTTAGCATAAACCAACCTGAAGTTGTAGGGTGAGTGACTGTTTAAATCGCAGGATCTAACATTGTCCTGTACTTCTAATTTTTTTAGCAGATTACCAATGGTACAATTTTTGCATTTCAGAAACAATTTCTTACTAAAGTTTACTCCATCTCATTTCAAACAAGAATAAAGAAAAGTGTGTCACTGCTTTGAGAAATGGAAATGTTACAGTACGTAGCAAATGGTCTTTTGGGGGGGTGTTAAAGAAAGAGTTATGTTCTTATTATGGAGAGTTTGGAAACTGCTAGTAGCACCTTGATAAGGCAATATTATGAGTATGTAACACAAGAAGTAGGCATGGTGTCATGGGGTGGGGAAGAGAAGCGACCTGTCAATGATTTTAAACTAGAAGAGAGAAGGTTCAGGCTGGACACAAGGACAAATTTTTTTCAAATGGGGGTTCATACATACTGGCACAGTGTTGCCCAGGGAGGTGGTGGATGTACCATCCCTGAAGACATTCAAGGCCAGGCTGGGTATGGTTCTGAGCAACATGATCTAACTGAAGATGTCTGTGCTTATTGCAGGGGGGGTTGGACTGGATGATCTTTGAAGGTCCCTTCCAACACAAACTATTCTACAGTTCTACGATTCTATGATGTGTTTTCCAAAATTAGCAAATAGCTAAGCAACCACTGAACCAATAGTTCATGACATATTTCTCTATTGCATGATTCTCATTTTTAGGGGATAACAGGAATACTAGAACCTGGACTGCTAATGTGGCAGCATCCACCATGCATGAAGAGGTAGGGTTGTAATAATGTGAGTCCAGAGGGGAATAATTGCTAGCTACAAGTCTTTCCTTGAGCTGCCTTGCTGTATGCTATGCTATCCTTTTATACTTCCAGCATTCTTTTGGATTCTCCTTTAATGAAGGTTATATTTTGACTATTTAGATTCTAGTTGGTCTTTTAATCCTGCCGCCCTCTGCTGACTTGCCATTTTCTCAGTAAACTGTGCTTCACAGTGGTATCCTGGGAAAAAAATCACGATGTGCTTCCTGTTGCATAGAGGCCAGTGCCACGAGCACTGCTGTGTTTAGAACTTCGTTAAAACTAAAGCTTGTAAGCTGTTCCGCATTCTTTGGTCTTGGTCTGGTACTTCTGGATGTCCTGGGGTTTGACCATGCCATGCCTTTGTCTTTGGTAAAGTTTGAAAAGTCTTTTTAACTGTGCTCTATCATCTCACTAGTAAATGACTTATAAATAATGATATTGTATGGACTGTGCTCATTGCAATGTGTAGAAACTGGAAGCACTGAGAACTTGATCCAAACTCCTCATTTTGGTTTTTATTACCTCACTGCTTGGCCCAATTTGTAAAAAAATTATTCTTGTTTAGTACTTTTTTGAAGTACTTAATTGAATAGAACGACTTATATACTTGAAGTTAACCTCCTTGCCAAATGAAGACCAAAGAGCTTTCAAATAGGCCTCAGGAGCACTTCCAGAGCAGATGCTATTAGGAGTATGACTTCATCCTTGGATTCATAATGTAGCTTCTGCTTTCTTTCAAAAGAATTTCTTTGGCTATTACAAGAAAGCTTTTGCAAGAAAAAAACAACAAAACAAAGAGAAAGTAGTGTAATACTATTGAAATGAATTAATGAATTGCTCAGGTACAAAAAGACCTATAAGTAATTCTTGTCATATTTGACCAGCTGAGCTACTGGCCACTCTGACACAGCCATTTACTTCCAAGTAGCTGTATTACTTGGCCATCGTAAGAAAGAAACAAAAAATGTTAAGCTGACAAAAGATTTCTATTTAGGAATCAGAAAAGATTAATTGAAAATCATTATTTTTATTAGAACATAATGAAGTCAGACAGCATGATTTGATCCTGTATTTTGAGTTGTGTAACTGTCCTAATGCCACAATGCATGCAACTATACCAGAAGATCATTCTGAGGCAGCAAAGTAAGCAAGAAGAAAACAGAAATGAAAATGATCACAAGTATTTAATCAACTTACGCAATGTAATGGAAAACTCATTTGGTCAAAAAAATCAGAAAACAAAATTCAAATTCAGAAATAAATTTACTTTTCACAAAAATCACAGAAAATATTTGCAAATTATTTCTCAGTTGCATTCTGACGAGAAGTTTCTAGGAAGATCTTTCTTCAAACCTAGTGAAAAATTAGGCTACAGTTTGATAAGATGGAAGGTCTTCTCTTAGACTGATAAACCTATAAATGGTAGGGGGAAAAAACCTACAAGTTTTTCCAGTAGGAAGAGGTCATTGGTGAAGTTGAGAAGAATCTGTGCTAAGCCTATCTGTTCAAGATGCTCATAAGTGATCTGGAAAAAGAGGTGAATATCAAGGTGACAGAGTGTGCTGATACTAATCTATTCAGTGAAGTGAAAATGGAAATTAACTGAGAATTGCAAAGGATTTCACAATACTGAGGGACTGTGTGATAAAGTGTAGGGTGAAATTCGGTGTTGATTGTAATGCACATTGGAGGGAAAGCTAACTTTACGTACATAATGATGGGCTCTGAATGATTTATTTCTACGCTGAAGAAACCTTGGAACTAAAATAGATCTTTCTATGAAAAAGCTCTAAGCTTAGAAATAACCAATGATACAACAGTGCACAAAGGCAGCACGTGAAAATAATTGTTAGGAAAGGAATAGAGAAGAAAGCAGGCAACGTGATTATGGCTTTATGCAAATCTATCATCTGTCTTTATCCTTAATAATTTGCACACTTCTAGGGTTTTAGTCTTGAAAATCACATAAAGTAATTAGGAAAGAGAAAGAGAAGAGATGACTCATGAAAGGTGTAACTTAAAGAGTGATTTTTATGCCAGTGTACTCCAGTCTGAAAAAGAGACATTTGACCAGCCTTGTGCTAAAGCTTTTTGTAGGTAGGGAGAGTTTATCGTAGAATTACCATTATGTGCTATATTTTATACTGTCCCTTAGTTATTATTATTCACCATTGCCAGAGGCAGGATATTGAGTTATATGAACATTTGATCTGACATATATGTCTCTTCTCCTTTTATTATGTCTTGTGCATATGAAGAGAAACAAGATGAAATATTTTCTTGTGATTCTGTGTTCACATGTCAACTAAAAAGGGCCCAGATTTTCTGGATTAGAGAAAGGTTTTATGTCTTTCTGTCTATCTGTCTGTATATCTACAAAATAGTTATCTTGACCCTGACAATATAATCTGTATAATCAGTATCATCTGTTGAATTCTTGAAATGGAGACTTTTCTCCGCCAAGTATGACATGATAATAGCACATGCTAGGGACTGAAAGACAATGAAATCCGTATATAATTTTACACATTACTTAATGTCTGGAAGACAGTTTGAAATCATAGAATCATGGATTCATTTATGTAGGAAAAGACCTTTGAGATCATCGAGACCAACTGTTAACCTAACGTTGCCATGTCCACCACTTAACCATGTTCCCAAGTGCCACACCTACATTTACATATTATTTGCCTGTCACTACACTTCTGTATATGATTAGTTGCAGTTTGTCCAGCTCAGTGCTGTAACCAAGATTTGCATTTGAGATTTCTGTTCAGTTAGAAGAGTCAACGTAAATTCATATTGCAGAACTTGAATTAGGAGGAGGACAAAGGAGATACTCACACAGCCATAATCTTTTACAAGTACACAGCAGTTTATACAAAGCCTATTTTAGCATCAGTAGAGTGTTTAGTTACATGAAATGAGTAACACTGTGTTTAGAATATACAAATTCTTAGACTAAAGTGAAAACTGCTGTCACTGAATATTTATGACCTAAGAAAATAAAGAATTTGGTGAATGAGAGGTATTTTTGGAAAGTAATTTTCAGTACAAATTCTAATTAAGTTCATACATATAGGTAAATATATATATACTCACTCTTTTGGAAATAAACTATTTTGGATTAAGGTCTTGTTTTAGAATAAGAAGATGCACACATGGAATTAATCTGATATAGTTAATATTTTGTAAACAGTGACTGTTCCTAGCTTTTGGAATAACTGTTTAATAATCTTGCAGTTATATTCAGTAATCAGCAATTCAGGGATATGCTAAATACCTTCCTGTGTATGTCTTCCATGTTCAGTTCACTCTATATTTTAAGTCTGAACCCAAAGTGGAGAACTTAAAATGGCTAGCTTTAAATGAGCGTATTGGTGTGAAAGACATCTCTGGAGTAAAATGAAGAGGAGATAACTAGAGACATATGTATTTCTGCAGTAGAAAGTAAATTCTTATAACGCTAGGTCATGATGAGGATGGGTGGGTAAAGATTTGCTAGAGGCTGACATGGCATGCTGAAGTAGGGAAGGGTTGCCTATTGTCAAGTTTCTGCTTTACAATTTCACACAGATACCTGTAGTTCTTGTACAGAAAGAGACAGTAAATGAGCATTCCCTAGATGAATGATTATGGATTAGAGAATTTGTAAAAGCAGAAAACAAAATTATGTTTAAAGTTAGTAATTGCCTCCAAATATCGTGTACAAAAAAAAAGTTCTACTGTACCTTTTAACATTAAAAAGACAGTTTGTGAGAAAGATAAAGTGTAAACAAGTTAGTTAAAGAGAGCAGCAACAAAACCAAGAATGCTTGCAGGTAACTTTGATACATTTAAATAAACTATAACCTTAAATCCTAATTGGATAATACTTTCAAAATACTGAAAACATGTTAAACAGCAAACAGAGAGAAACTGGCAGAACTCATAGACATGCATGTTTTTTGTCCAACTGAGGAAAGCAGAAATAAATGCAGACTGGCAAATTTAAATGTGAAATTGCAATGAAACAAGCCAAAAACATTTTGAGGGACAACTTGCTAATGGAAACCTACTCCTCTCCTCACCTCCAGTCAGAATAGGGAAATCTTCCAGAGAATACTGGTGATAGCTAGGGAGGTAAATGATCAGTCACTAAGTGCAATAAGGCCATTGTGCAGAAAATGGGAATGAATTGTATACATTTATGTTCACTGCAAAGAAGGTCGAGAAAATGCCTACGCCAGAGTTGTTTATTGATGATGAATCTGAGAATCTGTCGCAGATCAAATTGTTGATAAAAGATGTTTTGGAGCAGTAAAATGAATAGTAACAAATCACCATGGTCTAATGGCTTTCATCCAAATATTCTAAGGAGCATAAATATACTGCTGCTGAACTACTAATAGTAATATGCAACCTACCGTTTTGAATGAGCAGAAGGCGGAAAATGTGATGCGAGTGTTTAAGATGGGGTCTCAGGATGATCCTGTGAATTACATACCAAGAAATCTGATGTGTGCATAGAGCAATTTGATAGATGCTATTATTAAGAGTAGCACATAGATAAATATATTCTATGAACACCAAAATGGCTCAGAAAATGGATGTCATAAATGAAAAATCTAGAGTTCTTTGAATGTGCCAGTAAATAGGGGTTCAATAATCATATCAAAGAATGGCTTGGGTTGGAAGAGACTTTAAAGCTCATCTAGTTCCAACCCCCCTGCCATGGGCAGGGACACCTTCCACTAGACCAGGTTGCTCAAAACCCTGTCCAACCTGGCCTTGAACACTGGGGCAGCCATGGGGCTTCTCTGGACAGCCTGTATAACCATCCTCACAGTGAAGAATTTCTTCCTAATGTCTAATCTAAATCTACCCTCTTGCAGTTTTAAGCCATTCCCTGCTTTTGTGTCATTACATGCATCTATGAAAAGCCCCTACTGGCTTTCTTGTAGTACCCCTTTAGGTACTGGAAGCTGCTGTAAGGTCTCCCCTGAGCCTTCTCTTGCCCAGGTGGAACAAACCCAACTCTCTCAGGCTGTCTTCATAGGAGAGGTACTCCAGCCCTCTGATCATCTTTGTGGCCCTCCTCTGGACTCGCTCCAATAGTTCCACATCCTTCTTCTGTTGGAGGCCCCAATGTTGAATGCAGTACCCTAGGTGGAATCTCACGAGAGCAGAGGGGCAGGATCACCTTCCTTAAACCTGCTGTCACTCTTCTTTTAATGCAGCCCAGGATATGATTGTCTTTCTGGGCTGCAAGCACACATTGCTGCATCATGCTGATCTTATTAACCAACATCCCCAAGTCCTTCTCCTTGAGGCTGCTCTCAATAAGTTCTCTGTCCAGCCTGTAGCTGTGCCTGGGATTATCCTGCAACTTGGTTGGTGTGGCTAGAGCACACTGGCCAGTGAAGACCTAGGCAAAAAAAGACATTGAGGGTTAAAAGATGATCCAGATGATAAAATGTAGTTAGAACTGTGAAAGAGAAAATGACAAATTCCTTCAACAAAGACCCATATTGGTGCCTTATTAAAACATTGCTGGCTAGAAATCAGTGTTCTGTTCTTATAATGGAGTGTGTCTAAAAATAAAGTCCTGCAGAAGTCTATGCCAAGCCTGTGCTGTTCAGCATATTCATAAATTTTAATTTCACAAACTCATAAATTATTCAGAAAATGAAATGAGTATTGTAGCAACAAAGTTTGCAGACAAAACAAAGTAATGTTTAGTATTTAAAACAGTCTGTGATGAGATTCTGATGGTACAACACGGAGTTACTGTGCAATAAAATGGCAAATGAAATTTGATGTCAATAAATACTAAGTGAGGCACGCAGAAGAAATGGTTTTAAGCACATGTACAGAATAATGACCTCAAAATTGCCATTACTATTATCATTTAGCAACCTTAGAATCACAGCAGATATTTCATACAGAATGTCATCTCAGTGCTGAACACTGAAAAGAAGTAGATGTAAAAAAACTAGAGGCAAGTTTTTGGGAACAAACAACAACAGAAATTCATTGAACTTTATTAAACTACTGTTTGTTAAAGTACTACTACTACAAAGTTAACATTAAACTTTATTAAGCTACTACATAACTACAGTTGCATGTTCTACAAGCTCTTTTGAAGACTGCATGCAAGATTCATTCAATCTATCACAGAAAAGTGTGCAGAACTATAAAGGGTACAGGTAATTTAAACAAATATGAAGCAGAGGCATGGAGCAGCTGAAAAAGACAATGGAAATCTGGACTCTTTCCTTAGGGAAGCAGACAGCTGTGAAGAAATGCAAAAATATATACAAAATCATAAATGATCACTGTTTCTTGTTGCACTACAAGTAAGGAGTGCCAATTTAATGTAGCAGTTTAAGGCAAAGAAATGGAAATGATTTTGTAGATAAGTAAATTCTGAAACACACTGCTATAGGATATTTTCAAATGCAAACACAGCGATGGTTTCTGAAAGTGATGAAAATATATTATAGAAGATAGCTCCTTTATAGTTGTCATTTTTAATGGTCTTGGTTCAAAATAAGACCCATTGAGTCCCTATATTGTTGGCTGCTGTATGAGGGAAACATTCTAAGAGAACTCTGTCCTCTGTTGTTGATTTTTCAATACAGGAGAGTGGCCATAAAGATCAGTTTTGAAGTTGACTAGTCTCAAAGTTTACAAATGAACACAGTGGACCTTATTCTCAACAGCTTCGTGCACCCTTCCCCTTGCAGTCATCAGCATCTTATACAAAGGACACCTAAAATAGTGCCACTTTTCTTTGGGAGAGTACTCTTTTTTGGATAGAATAGTGTTGATTTTCTTCATAGTAACTTGTAATTGCAGTATTTTCTATTTGGGATGAAAACAGTGTTGATAATGCAGGGGCACAGGGATGTTTTAGTTATTGCTGAGCAATTCTTGCACAGCATCAAGGCTTTTTAGGCTTCTCATGTATGCTGCCCTCCAAGAGAGTGGCAGGGGTTGCACATGAAGTTGGAGGGGGGACACACAGCTGAGACAGCAGGTCCCAGCTGACCAAAAGGGTATGCCACACCATATGACATTGTGCTCAGCAATAAAAGCTGGAGAAAGAAGGAGTAAATGGGATATGATGGCATTTGTCTTCCCAAGTAACCATTAGACATAGTGGAGAGCTGCTGTCCTGGAGGTGGCTGAACACCTGCCTGCTGATGGGAAGTGGTGAAGGAATTCCTTGTATTGCTTTGCTTGTGCATGCAGCTTTTGCTTTACCTGTTAAACTTCATCTCAACCCATGAGTTTTCTCCCCTTAACCCTTCTGATTCTCTCCCCCACCCCACTAGGGGGAGTGTGTGATCGGCTGGGTGGGGCTGTGCTGCTGGCTGGGGTTAAATCTCAGCAGTCGGTTTTACACTACCCATCCGACAGTGTTTCCAAACAGCAGTCTTAAGTCGAGCATCTTGTTTTCTTTGATGATTCATGCATTTAGACACTTTGTTCCTTGCATTGGAATCTCTTCAATAATGATTCCTTTTCTGCAAATTATTTTTTAATGGTTCATTTTGCTGGAGAGCAAACAAATTCATTTTAACCAAAAATATCTGACAACATAATGCAGATTCAGATTCAGCATGCATTTTACAATTTTACTCCAGCTAGACTGCATATAAGGAAATGCTTTCTCAAACACTGCAGAGATATCGTGTATGTATTGTTTACTTACAGGGTAATATTAATACTTAATTATGTGTGAAGCAGTGACAAAGCTGGGTAATTATGTTGAAAGGACTGTATAATTATCCAGGCTCAGCCCTTTTGAGGAAAGGGCTTTTCCTCCCTTTGAGGAAAGAAAAGGAATAACAAAACTGGAAGTTTATAGTTTGACAGCTGTATTTTATTTGCAAAGAACTTCCCTTGTGCTTGGACTCGCTTTAAAGTTACCAAGGGACTTGATCTTCAGTCTCCTTTGTGCAATGTAGATACTTAATCTCCTGCTAAATGAACTAGCTGGAGTAACAGAAGCTGTCTGGCTACAGAGGCACAAATCTATTTAGGCTGGCTGCTTCATTGCACACCATGTGCAGGTCTATCCCAAGCAGTGGGACTGCTAGTTCCAGAGGGACAAGTGAGACTATAGGCAAGATAATTATCTTTTTTTCTTTCTTGAGTGCTGCTTCAGCAAAGCAAGACTTTCAGGAGGTTGCTTTAAAATTATAGGAATCATCACCAAGATCTGTAGCTGGAAATGCATGACATTTTAAATGGAAAGATTGTGGTTAGGACCAATTGCATTTTGGAGCTGTCCTTGAAGGATATCTAGATTGCACATTCCAAGCAAAGAAAGGGTAAGAGGCTGGAAGGAGGGAAACATGCAGGAGGAGGAAAGCTTCAGCTCACCACCACTATGTCCATTAGAAGTCAAATGCACCTGCTGTATCCATATACAGGTAGTTTGATGAATTTCAGTAGGAGTTTTATGCGGTAGATTATGTGAAAGAGATTTACATTAATTTTATTTACAATTGTTTTTTCCTAATAAGAATTTCAGAATTAAAAATTCCAATACACAGTGGTGAAAGAAGATGCTTAACTTCACACCTGAAACCTAAGTGAAATAAAAACTGCAGCTGCATTTGTCACTGTTACAAATTGTAATAAAATATCTAGGAACTAAGACCGATTTTTGTGTGGGTGCTATTTTGCATTGCTTCTGTCTCTGAGTAAGAAGGAACGTGAATTAATTGAATACGGTTCAAAAAAAAAATCAGAATTATTTATAGTAGCAAATGAAGCCCTTCTACATAATGAAACTCACTGTATTTTTAAATCATAGTGTTATCAGACCTAAAAAATGGGAAGAATATTGCAGTGCATTTTTCTTCTTGGATTAAAGTCAGGTCTGCATTCCTGGAAGGAGTATCTCAGTCTTAAGAACACGTTGACGGTGGCAACTCACTCTTCATGGATATTATCAAAGTAGAATCAGTGACTTTTACTAGTTTAGTGAATAATGTCAACCTTATTTTTACAGAACAGATTAAATCTTTCTTTAGTATGCTGAATATCTTTGCAAAATAATAAAATAGTCAACATTTAAGAAAAGCAGTATACAAGTGACTGAGTCCTCTCTCTAAAAGCATCTGGTTTGTGTCCCAGATGATATTTTCAGCTCCTGTTGACAGATCTCCTTGAGATGTTAGCGTTTGTATTATAATCATTATTGTTGGAAATAAAAAGAAAGTATTACCTGCCAGACTGCCTCCATTGATAGCCATGCGAATTGGAGACGAGTTCTGCTGGTCTGTATATTCTCTGTGTGTCCTTCAGAGGGCAGGAAAGGAGGCTGACTGTATCCAACTGCATTTATCGAGATAATGGATTGTGTTCCCTAAGATTTTTGTGTGCAGTGGTTTTGGCCTTCCCAGACAGAATGATCAAAGCTAACTGAAATGTTCAGATTTATTGGTCAGACATGGGACTGGTCCGCACCAATCGTAGCACCATCAAAGTGATGTGTTGGTACCAAAAGAACAGTACTTAAATGAAAACAATTGTCCCTGAAAGCCTTGAACTGAAATCTGACATAACAGGCTTAATTCTGTGTTGTGTCACAACACAGATGGCTTTGATATCCATGTAACTAGAGGAGACCTGTCTTGAAGCAGAAGGTATGTGTTTGTTTTCCATTCAGACTGCAGAGGTAAAGATGCCTCATTTTGAACTGGAGATGGTATATTTTGTCCTAGTATCAGCCTGCATAAGTTTCTTTACACTTAATTATTTAGGTAGTGTCTTTGCTTCTTTTCTCCTCTAATTTTAATGTTGGCATTTCACCTAGATTTTGCTGACATTGATATTTTCCTCTTTGATGTTAGTTACTTACTTTTGTGTGCTTCATTCTTAAAGCAGCAGCAGCGAATTCAATTAGGTGTTAAGGCTATTTCTTTCTTTCTTTCTCTGTCAAAATTATTTTTCTATCAAGCCTTTCATTTTTTACATTTTTTGCAGGTTATAATTTTTTGAGCCAGAAGCCCAAAGAACCACTCTACGCACTGAGAAAGGAACCAGTACGGTCCTTCCAGTGATTTGCTCTGCCTATTTTGTAGTCATAGCCAAATTGTAGGCATCGGCTTAGGTTTGTGTCTAATGAATGCCTTCAGTAAAACCGCTAGGAACTGGTTATTAAAATCCATCCCAGAGGCTGGAAATTCTGTGGCAATTGCCTCAGATGTAGAAGAAACCACACTCTGGTATTGCTGAGCTGAAAGCTGGACAGAGCCAGCATGCCACAAACACTGCCATCCTCTGCTGCTCAAATGGGGCAGGTACCACTGGTATGGAAGTTTAGTAATACCATTTAGATGACAATGGAGTTTGACTTCGTAAATAATGGGTTTGTAGTGTTTTGTGGTTAACAGGCAGATGAAAGTGCATATCACTTCTCTTGAAATCCATACCTGACAGTTTTGAAGATTACAAGCCTTTTTCAGGCAAATTATTTTGATATCCTATTCCCTCTGGATGCTTGTAAGTAAATACATGCTGTAGCTAAAATGGTATTGTATTGTTCTCTGGCCAGATAGGCTGTGGCCATAATCTGGCATTTGTCAGATCTCCTGACAGGTTTATACATGGCTGTTTTCCTTTACAGGATCTAATGCATTCTGCACATTTAATTGGCTGTGGGGATGTTTTGTCTTTAGCATTATTTTTGTATACAGCTTTCCGTTTGACAAAATATTGCTATTGTAACTGCTAGGGAAACTAACCGGTAATAACCAATGCTATTACCAGGCAGTTAATTTGCAAAAGGCCAAGAATTAACAGTTTTGCTATTTATGTGCCACACTAATTTTTCTACAAAAGGAAATCCGCATTGATGAATAATTTAAATCCCAGTCTCCCTGCAAGTCTGTAATCACGTGCCCTACAGAGACTGGAGTACATTCTACTGTGAGCATTGTGCAAAAGATTAGTAGCTCCATGGTGGCAATGCTGCTGTAACAGTGTGAATTGCACTTTTAATTTGTCTTCCCATCTGACAGCGCATCTCATTATACTTTACAAAATCTCTTTTAAATTATACTTTTTAAATTCTCAGTTGAAGGATACTTACATAAAAAAGGTGAAGATTAAATAAATTGTTTTAAGTCATATCAGCAAATCATTTTAATGAGAATGTCCTTTCTTCTTGCATTTGGAAAAGAATGTGTGTTTATTCCCACCATGTTTAGTTCCAGTCAGTCAAAACCAGCAATGGCTGGATACGATTTCTTTACAATACTGTATAGATGTGAAATGTGTGATAAGCTCTACTTTGTGTGTCATAAAATTATGCAGGCTCTCTAATAACTAACTTGTTAGCTATCTTGAGGCTGAAAAGCATTTTATATAAAACCTTATATAAGATGGAAACTTTTTTTTTTTTCCCACAAGTAGCACTAAGCAGAAAATTACTACTTTTTGTTAATCAGATTAAATTGTGAAGGAGCATACACACACGGTCCTTAGGCGCACATTTTATATAACTACATCACATTTCTTTCACTACTTCTTTTTGCCCTATTTGCTCTTCCTTAACTACATTATTGAAATTTAGGAAGCATAATAGCCTGCTCTTTAATAGCACATCATTATCGTCCCATAGCATAATGCATACTATTCGTTCTCTCATTAATCCATTGTATTTATTCTCTCCTAGTCTTTGTGTAACGATGTAAAGAGTCAGATTTTCACCGTACAAATGAATAGAATTTTGCCATATTCAGAGATCCCAATTATTATCAGTGACCTGTTAATTTGATGGTTCAGTTGTTAGGATTTCGTGTTACTTGGACACTATTTATTATAGCTCTTCTTTATTTCACTAGGTATCAGCTGTTAGAGTTAATACTGTGCTAAGCACAGTACAAAAGCTGTAGACAGACAGCCTCAAAAATATTCCAAACTCTTTGAAAGTAAGAGTGATTTGTTACAGCCAGTGGACATTTATAGAAGGCTTCTGTGTGAGTAGAGTTATATTTATGTGAAACAATTGTATTTAATACTTTCTCTTATAAAATGTATGGGCCAGGTTCTTCAAGATAAGGGGAAGTTTAGGAGGCCACTGCAAGGGCACTTTGCTTCTAGCAATTCTTTTCCAGTGGAGTGTACCTTGTGGGGTATGGCTGCTGATGTAGCCTTGACTGAGGGCTACCCATACCTTGGTGGGGTGGTGGGGGCTCACTTTGCTGGGGGACAGAGCTCTGAGATCAGGTCAGGGCAAAAAGGCTGCTCCAAGTCACATCAGTAGCTCTATTACTGTGCTGTATATGGGTTGGCAAGAGGTGGTTCTACTGCTGGTTTGTTTTTTGGTTGTTTTTTTTTTCTTTTTTATTTGCACACATGGTTCTAAAATATTACTCTATAGTTATTAACGATCAGCAAGCCACAGTTTTTGGGTTCAAATGAAGATTTGAACTACAGAGAATGCTGGGAGATGTTTGGACTTGCATTTCTGATTTGTGTCACCTACTGTTCTTTCTCTTCTTTCTCATATTTCTCATCTCATTTTTATTTGCCAAGCTACAAAAAACATAAATTCTTTATATTTTTACACTGTTGTGTTAGGTCACTCTTCATTTTGCAGCACCCATATATTTAGCTTGGCAGTTAAAGTAGAATAATTTAAAAATGGGTTTTTATTGTATATTTTTCTGATTCATATTGCTGTAAATTATCCATATTTAAAACTAGCAGAGAAGATATAGATAATGAAAGGGTAAATAATAAAGTCCAGAACGGATACCTGTTTTATTAAGGCCTTGTTTCCTAGGAACAGTTCCACAGGTACTGGAACGCGTGCTGGGTTTTAGATGCAAAAAGTTGTCCCAGTGAAGAGCTCTAAAATAGAGTGCTCAATACTTTGCATATTTGGCTGCTAACTGCGTACATGCTTATGAGCTGATCCTCTATGTGTATAGTGAACACTGATTAGACTTCAGAAAGCAAGCATTTTGGAAAAGCAGCCTCTCTACAGTTTTAAAAACAACTTTCACCATCTGCCTGGGAAAAGCAGTGGGTCGGTTTCTTGTGAACTTGGCAATTAAATATGGTAAAATATAGTAGCAGCAGGATAAAAATGTTTGCCATACCTGTTAAGAATAAAAACTTAAAGCCAAAACCTCAGACAAAGAGCTGCCATTTGGCTTGTAGCCACTGCATATATTTGCAATTTATGTTAATACTACTCTGACACTCAGTGGCATAATCAAGAGCAGTGGTTCCATTTCCAAAACCCAAACTACTTTCCTCCAAACTACTATCTACGAAATATCTAGATTGACTTTCAGAGAAAAAATAAGCACATACATTAACCGTTATGGCACATTCAAAGATTTGTCATAAATACCCTCTCCTTGCTCAATGGATGTACAGAACAAAATCTAAGAGTAAAATCAAGACAAGGTATTTGCGGAAAAGTTCAGATTTATGTAAAGCATATTGGCAGCACTAACACATTATCCTGAAAAAATAAAGGTCATAGAATTGACTGTTCTTTTATTTAAATTGTGAAAATCCATTATTTTGTCTCAAAATTAAATTTTGCCTGCCAGGTAAAGGCTATATATGCAGTTAAAACTTAACATGAGAATTTTTCATGGCACAATCATCAGAAGTTTATTTTATGAGATATCAACTGATATAAACAGAATATCTGCTTAATGTATTTTTAGTGTGATGGCTGCCTCACTAAGATCATCCAGCTTTCAGTGGAATACAGGTCTTTTTTGTCTGGAACACCTTCAACCAGAGAACATACAAAACCGCTATAATTCAAGAGCAGATTGTGATCAAAAGTTGAACATGAAGTAAACCTATGTTTCATTTCCAAATTTTACTTCTTCCAATACTTAGAAACCATATTCTGCAGTATGTCAGGACATTTGTGTAGGACTCCAAGCTATCTAAAACTAAGGCACAGCTTCTATGACAATATTTTTTTTATCATTTAGTCTGCACAGATTTCAAATAATGGCGTTTTCATTTCATCTGCATTGACAAATGCTATTTTTGGGGTTATATCTTGGGGGTTATAAGAGATTAATGTTTTGTATTTAGATAATTCTTGGAATCAAGGATTTATATGCAATAGGATTAAACTAAAATGTGAAAATTCTGAAGTTCAGAGTTCATTGAGGCTGCTCCGTACACTTCCATTCAACATTCTGATTTGCATTTTCTCTCCCTGTCTGCATTACACTGTTTCTGTGGGAATGAGCAACCATTATGCCTTGTGGCCATATTCTGTCTCCAGTTGCCAGAGTAGAAAGGATAATACGCTGGTGAAGGCAGTGACCACTACACACCTAGGGAGGTGTAGATGTAGTTATATATGGGGGAAAGGACAGAAAAGGTGATGTTCTGTGAAAGCTCAAGATCTCAAGATACCATTTGATTTTCATCAAAGTTTCGTTTCATAAAACCTAAATGAAAGTGCTTTTCTGTTTTGGTATTGCTGGAATACTTTTTTGGGGGGTTTGATGCATTTTGTGTTTGCACTGACAAAATATATGGCTAAAAGAAAGCACCATATTTCTTTTACAGACAGTATAAAATAGCAAAGCAAAGGCCCAGTATTAGTCCTCAAAAATGAGAAGAAAGAGCTGCTTCTGCACAAAATTTCTGTAAGATATAGGTCATCTGTGCTTAGGTCTCTTTTTATGCTGAGAAATTTGGTCATGCAGTGAAGGTGTGAATGGTTTGCTCCAAAGAGCTTTTTCTGTTTTGTATCAAACATAGTAATTGAGAGATTCTCTTAAATCTGGTGGGTGGGATGTTCACCTAGGAGGTGAAATATGTATTTTTGTTCTTGCAATGAATAAGAAAGTTTCTAGGGGCAGCATTAGCTGAAGAGTCTTAGGAATACCATATACTTACTCATCGAGATCAATTTCTGGAAGATGAAGGTTCATATTCCTTGAAGGGCTTGAATGTGGTTTTGCCACAGTCTGGATCAATGACTTAGGCAGTATTAATAAATATATAGTTCTGTTGCCTTGTCCTTCATTTTGTGATATTTTTTCTTCAAACAGCTGTCTATGTGACTTCAGTGGAAATTTCTGCATAGCTTTTAATCAGTGAAACTTTTTTTCTCAGCTAGTTACAGAACTTCCCTCCTGCTATAAACAAATAAATTCCATCCCTCTTTAAATGCATTTCACAAGCTGAACAGAAGTGTTTGGTTGTTTTCTTATGTTAGTTTGAACTAAAATTCTCTTCTGGATTTGAACTTTGCTAAAGCACTGTGGTTCTCTGATCTCAGTTTTTAATGTGGGCTCATCTTAATTTTTATCCCCTACTTTTCAGATCATTAAGGTATGTATACCTAATGGCATCACTCAAACTAGAAGTCAAAAATAATAAACCATAGCATTTTTCATTTTAAATATTATTTGGCAACAATCCTAGTTTGAGGAACAGATGAAAATAAAAAAAAAAAACAACAAAAAAAACCAAGGTGCAGAGAAGAACTTTTTTAGCGTGGAACCTCCTTCTCGTAGTACCTGTAGATGAGTATTTCTGAATTACAGCAATCATGAGAAATGTCCTATTTATCTTCTGCCTCATGTAAAAGATTTTCATTATAGCTGAACAAAGAATTGATATTTGATGAGCTTAATCTGGTTGACAGTGCACTGCAAATATATAGTGGTTTATATTTATTAGAGCAATACTTTTTGGCTGACTTGCTTTCCCTTTATATTCCACTGTTTGTTCATGTAAATGCTTTGCACATCTTGCAGTTAATGAGATGATGAATAGTTCAAAATGACTGCTAAAGTTTCAGTTCATGGCACACAAGTTCATCAGTTCTATTTTATCTTAAGTGAAATACAGTGAAAACACAGGATTGGAAAATGACACTGGTCTGATTTAGTGTTCAGAGAAGTGTATTTTAGCCACTTTCTTTCAATTAGATTTTGGTTCTTCTTTTTCTGCTGAAAAAGCTTGAATTGCCACCATCAAATACTATATATTAGACTGGATATACAAGAGCAACACAGGTACCACTGAAAATACATTAAGATAATCACTTTAAAAATTTATGGCTCTTCTTTTTTCCAGAAATGTGTCATGAGAATTCATCCTTATTCCTGCTATTTACAGAAGACTGAGTCCTAGCAGCATTTGGGTTTGAAAGCGAAAACAAAATGTTCATTGCTGTGATACCAGCAAAGTGGGAGTGTTACCTCCTAATACCTATTAAAAACCAGAAGAAAACAGAAGAACTAGTTTTAATTTCATACATTTCCATTTCCATTTGTCTTAATGGCTTTTTCTTAAATGTATGTATTTCTGTGGTAATTTTCGTCATGTAGGCATTTTTTAATTCACTTGTGAGCTAACCCATCTTGACCTTGCATTTAATTTTTCTCTGTGAAATTTCATAACTTGCATAGAGAACTGAGGGGAAAATTCTCTTTTCCAGAATTTGTGACTTATATTATGCAAAATCTTTATATTCTCAGATGGGCATTTATATTAATTAGACATGAATGACAATGATGTAAGTGAATTATAATAGTTAATGTAGCTATTCAGAATAAATTTCCAAGCAGCCTCTACAGTTAATTTGAAAACAGGAGGATGAATTAAAGACATAACCTACACTGACTGTTTCCAGCCCAAAAAATTTTGCAATACTTGCCAAATCTGATTATCCAGAAATTTAGGTTCATCTTTCTCAAGTTCTCAGGGTTTTATTACATGAAAATGGATCCTTTTGTTTTGTTGCCTTTAGAAATCACATTTTCTCTGCAACTATAAAGGATAATTAAAATTGCAGTACTTACCTAATTACTGGACTCCATGAGCTTTCAGAGAAACACCAAAAGGACTCAAGAAAACACCGGGGGACCCAGACTTGCTTCATTATGCAGCAGGGTGCTGAGATGGAGTCCCATTGTTATCAGTTGCAACTGCAAATTATGCAAGGAGGAATATAAAATCAGCAAACATCCTTTCTTGTATCAGTGCCATAAAAAGGGTTTTCACCTTTTATTGGAAAGGATTATGGAAAACGCAAGGCAGATAGCTGTTAAAATGAAATAAAATTGCCTGTTGCAGAATGAAATACATGTTGGCTTAGACTGAACTTTGTTTCTCTTAAAGTTATGAAGGCTGCAGTGATCTTCCAAAATTAAAATAACTTATAAAGAACTGCTGATTTCAGTGTAACATATTTAGTTTTCTGCAAGTCTACCAAACACATAATCATTTCCTTTGATGGTGATGTCACCACAATATCCATAATTCTGACTGAAATGGTATGGAAATATTACTATATCAATTTTTTCTTAGTAAGTATTGTATGTACAGTATTATACCTGTGCTCTAGGAAATGATAATGCTCCTTTATTTAAAATTACATAATGATTTAACAGAAAAAAGTTCCAAACCTTTCTATCTCACCATTTGTCATAAGAGGTTGTTCTGCTGTCTTTCATTTGTGGCTCTTCCTACGTTGTACTGGCTAATTCTCATTCTCATCTAATGACCCTTTTCAGGTCTTGCCCATTTAGAAAATAATGCTCTCTTAGCATAGGAGACACTTGGAAAGACTTTCTAAGACTGCACTAAAAGAATGGGAGGGGACTGTACTGCTCTTGTATGTGACCTGATGAAATCCATCTGTGGGTCCTGAAGAAGCTGCAAATGAAGTTGCTAAGCCACTGTCCATCATATTTGAAAAATCATGGCAGTCAGGTGAAGTTCCCGATGACT
>JANRGW010014480.1:0-10117 GCA_024733675.1 Psilopsiagon aymara | reverse complement strand
GCCACGGAAGGCGGCGCCGGCGGCGGGTACAGCACCTGCGGCGCGTTGTCGTTCTCGTCCACGATCTCCAGCCGCACCGACACGTTGCTGCTCAGTGCAGGCACGCCGCCGTCCTCCGCCCATACCCACAGCCGCACCTCGCGCACTTCCTCGTAGTCGAAGGAGCGCAGCGCGTACAGCGCACCCGTCTCCGCCTGCACCGACACGTAGGATGAGAGCGGCACGCCCCGCACCCGCCCCTCCGACAGCCGGTACCGCACGCGCGCGTTCTGCCCCAAGTCCGCGTCCTTTGCCAGCACCGTCAGCACCAGCGCGCCCGCCGCGTTGTTCTCTGACAGCAGGGCGTTGTAGCGCCTCTCCGCGAACACGGGCGCGTTGTCGTTCACGTCCAGCACCCGCAGAGCCAGCACCGCGCTGCTCTGTAGCGCCGGAGACCCGGTGTCCACCGCCCGCACGGTCAGGTTGTACTCCGACACCTTCTCGCGGTCCAGCTTTCTCGACGTCACCACGCGATAGTAGCTGCCCTGCGAGCTCTGCAGACGGAACGGGACACCCTCGTCCAGCGAGCACCGCACCTGGCCGTTCTCCCCCGAGTCCTTGTCCTGCACGTGCAACAGGGCCATCACTGTCTCCGGTGATGCGTCCTCCGATATCTCGCTCAGACACGATCGCACCGAAATCTCGGGGGCGTTGTCATTGACGTCTGTCACTGTAATCACGACTTTCGCTGTATCGAATAGCTCTCCTCCGTCGACTGCCTGCACCTCCAATTCGTGTGTGGAGATTTCTTCGAAGTCCAAGTTGTCCTTCAGAGATATTTCTCCCTTCTCTGAATCCAAATGGAAAAGTTCCGACTCCCGGTCGGAAATTTTACGGAAAATATATTTCACGTGCCCGTTCAGACCCTCGTCAGCGTCAGTGGCTCTGACTGCTATGAGAACGGAGCTCACGGGCACGTTCTCGGCCACACGCACAGTGTACTCTGCCTGGCTGAAAAAGGGAGCGTTGTCGTTGGCGTCCAGCACCGTCACGCGGATCCGAGCCGTGCCCGTCCGCGCAGGCTCTCCGCCGTCGCTCGCCTTCAGCACCAGCTCGTGATATCCCGCCTCCTCCCGGTCCAGCGCCTTGGCCAACACCAGCTCGGGACGCTGATCCCCGCCGGGGCTCGCCTGCACGGCCAGCGAGAAATGCTCATCGCCGCTCAGCTCATAGCGCTGCAGGGAATTCGGGCCCGAGTCCGGGTCGTGAGCCTCGGACAGGAGAATCCTCATCCCCGGAGTTGTTGACTCGCTCATTCTCAGTTCCTTTTCTGCTTGTCGGAATATGGGCGCATTGTCATTAACGTCCGTGATCTCCACTTCGATGTCGTAAGCCTGCATATCCCCGTCTACTATCACTTCACATCGCAGCACACATTTCTCTGCCATTCGGCACAGCTGCTCCCTGTCTATCCTCTCCGCTGTCACTAAATGGCCCGTCTTCCCGTGGAGGTAAAAATATTGCTTCCTACCTTCGGAGACGACTCGTACGCCGCGGTCACGGTCGGCCGTTAGGTCAAGCCCCAGGTCCGTGGCCACGTCGCCCACAAACGATCCCTTGGGCAGCTCCTCGGGAACCGAGTAGTGCAGTCGTCCCCACGCCGCATCCCATGCTGCCACCAGGATGGTCCACAGTAGGGCTCGCTCCCGCCGGCTCCAACACCTTCCTCCTGCTCCCATCTCCGCCGGTCCCGCTCCGAAGCACGCAGCTCCTCGCCGCTGACCACTCCTCCGGCTTCTGCTCTTTGTCCCAGTCCGTGTCTCCGCTTCCGGCCTCTGTCGAAACCCCTGTCCCTCGCTGCAGAACGGCTCCGCTCGGCGGGGACGCTCGCAGGCAGTTCGGCAGCCAAAACAGCCAAAGAGCAAGCGAGCCGGGCCGCAGCGGGAGGGGCTGCCGACGGCGTGCCGGCCTTCATCTCGCTCCTTCTCGGTCAACAGCGACGCCCGCAGCCTCCTCCCTGCACTGCAGGCACCGAGTGCTGAGAGCGCTGCTAAGCCCAGCCTTGCCCGCTGCCAGCTTGCGGGGACGGCACAGGCGACACGGTGCAGCCAGTGTGTCCCAAACTGAGGTAATCTTCTGCCTCGGCTGCTCACGACACGACCTCTTCCGTGATCCTCGCGTCCATCCGGCCAGGCAGAAATAACAAGCCTCCCATGTCTTTCCTAATTCTACCACTTATGAATATTTATGTGCTCATCAGTCTGCAGGCGCGATCTTCCCCACCATTTGCACAACTTTTTGAAGTCATTGTTCGTGAATTACGTTTCTCACAGCCTGTCAAAATATCCAAACTATCAGACTGGATAGACATCATCCACATTAATTTCCCATATCCTGCCTAATAGCACGAAGCAGAGATGAAGATGCCTAATCAAAGACAGTTGTACTCCAGGCTGGCCCTTCCTCTGGACCCTATTGTTTTAACCCTAAACTCCAGAGGCAGCTCTGTATCATCCTGATTGCTCTCATTCTCCCATCCAGGAATGTTTCAATACAGCCTGACACTGGAGTCTGCACTTCCATTTAGGACTCGGTGCACCTCTAGGAGTCAGACAATAAAATACCATTTTCCCAACCCCGTTATGCAGAATCGGTGCATCTCACTCTACACACTGAGGAACCACCTTCATGTTTACTAACTCATAACATTGCACACAACACAACCAAGAAATTACATCACTAGCTAACCGAAATTTTCGTGTATGAAGCTGTAAGTTTAAAGGCCTCATCAAGGGGCACTTCAGCTTATTCTTATGAGAAAACACACCAGATTCTCTTTTAGCTTCTCCTTCTTTCTGCTCACACCTACAATTCTGTCTTAGGAGGCTGAAGTATGTATCTGAAGTTTGTGCTTCAAATTAATACCGCAGTAAACTGTTACATTATGTACAAACAGAATATTTCAGCATGGCCAAATGTCACATAAAAGGAAAACTACATTTGCAGATAGATACCAGTGAAAGAGAAGTTCAGCACATAACTGTGAGAAAGGATCCCAACATGGATGCAGGGAGACAGGTTTCTCTCCTCATAACACTACTCAGAAACAATGTATAATATTTGCATGTGCATAAGTGATATACAGCTCCAATAAAGACCAGACATCGAAGCATTAACTCAAAGACATGAACAACTTGAAAAATACACTAACATTAAAAGTTAGCATAAACTGTACATCTGTGCACACTCACTGATCATGCAATAGGAAAGCAAACTGATGAACCTATAGCTTGGACAGTTGTATTTTTAGAAGTATGGTATCAAAAAATAAGACAACTGCAAACTCATTTTCTGTAGGCCAGCAATAAACCCTGGGAATCAACACAGCACAGGCCATGTTTCCACCAGTACCTCATCACACACAGCAACTCCAAGACTCTTCAAACCCTTCACAACTTGCATCATTGCCCTTGATCGTCTTCATTTGCACACATTCCATTGAAAGAAAAGAAACAGACAACTTTCCCTCACCATGAACAATATCTGACTTCTCACTATCTCTCCACAATAAGCAAGAACATTTCTTCCAGTGATATGTAAAGGAAATACATCAATTAAAGTCTTTTACAGCTGTAAATATCAAAGACATGTATGGGACAGGAAGAAAAATATAACAGACCTGACCTCCCACACACTATCAGAGACAACTGCCCACCTTCAAATTATTAGCACTAGAACAAGGAGAAATGAACATACGAAACATCAAAATGATTGTAGCATGCTTTTCTTGATCAATGTCTATTAGAGTAAGTACATAATTCAGGCCTTGAGTAGGGAGTGAATAATAATTTGGTTCCTCCTAAAGCTCCCATTATGGTATTTGCTGTCAGTTAAAAACATCACAACAACCTACAAACATGCAAAAAGTACCTTCCAGGGCTCCCCATCCACTTTGAGTAACATGGGTTCAGCCAAGCTTGTTTGGGAAAATGTAATATGCACTGCCCAATAATACAGCTGGGCAAAAACAGAGAAAGGAGCAGCTGATGTCTCTTGTGGCCTTCGACAGCCCCTCAGCCATTCTACCTGTACACCATCATTTCACATGCAGACTTGTTTTGCAAATGCCGTCTTATCAGAGGACTTCCACTGCCTTTCAGGACAAGGAACCAGCATCATATCATGAATGGTACAGGACTTGGCACCAGGCAAAAGTCAACATACCCTCCTGTGTTCCATGCCAGACTCTCTCTTTCCTTGCTCTGTATTAACAGCCTTTATTTTCTCCACAAACTATAAACCTATTTTGGACATAAGTACACTAGGAGTCAACAATGAAGAGTTTAATTTCTTGATGTTTTATTGAAACAGAATTACATCAAAATCTTTCTCTTGGCACCAGAAATCCTTCATGGAATGGATGAAAACACCCACAGCCTGATAATTGCAACAGTTCTCTTCTATCAGTCAGGCTGACACTGGGGTTTAGATTAGGACACAAAATAAGGCAAAAATGAGAAAACTGTAGAAGTGAAGGCTTCATAGCTCTGCAGTTCCAAGTACGTCATATGCAGTAGGTGCATAAGAAGAATATCTAGCTGGTTAGTTAATGATTCAATCATTGGCATCAGCACAAATATACTGTCATGCACAAAGGCAATTTTTCAAATACACATCACAACTGTTGATGCAACATTTACATCTATCCCTCATAACTACCGTTCACAAGAAAAGCTGTATTAGGCATGACAGTCCATAAAATGAGTAACTTCCCAGCACTTACTTCAAAAAGTAAGAACTGGGCCTTGAGAAAGAGATTTTGTGGTGACATGGTACCCCAGAGATAACTGAGCCAGAAAATGGGACTCATTTCCAGAACAGCCTTATAGACATTTGGGCCAAAGAGCATGGCATTGAGAGGGTATATCATATCCCCTACCATGCACCAGCCTCCAGGAAAATCAAACGGTACAATGGGCTATTAAAAACTACACTGAGAGCAGTGGGTGGTGGGACTTTCAAACATTGGGATACACGTTTACCAAAGGCCACTTCACTGGTCAACACCAGAGGATCTACTAACAGGGCTGGTCCAGCCCAGCCAGAACTTCTACGTACTGTAGAGGGGGACCAAGTTCCTTTGGTGCACATAAAGAATTTGCTGGGGAAGACAGTCTGGGTCATTCCTGCTTCAGGTAAATGCAAACCCACTCATGGGATTGCTTTTGCTCAGGAACCTGGATATACTCTGTGGGTAATGCAGGAAGATGGGGACGTTCGATGTGTACCTTAAGGGGATTTGATTTTAGGGGAAAACAGCCAATGAACTCAATTGTATGCCGTTGCCTGCTATATAAGACTCTTATAGCCCACCAACTAGATGTCTTCAGGTCATCAGCGACTGCCCCTCTGACCCACATCCCAACAAAGAAAGAACTTTAATGAAACCAGACAAGTTCTGCAGTAAAAGAATGATCAGTATCAGCAGGCAACGATCCAACACTGCACACGGCCTCCCCCACTCTGAAAGACTGTTACAAGAGATGGAGCTTGACATCACAGAATAAATGGACTCAGCAGCTTTATAGGGATTGGTCCACGCACTAAGGAATGATCTCTCTCCCTCTGTGTGTATGTATGCATATATATCTATATATGTGTATATATGAGATAAGGGTGATGGTATATTGAAGATGTGGGATCTGAGCATGACATGAAATGTATGGAATAAGGGATGGATACTGTCCTGGGTTCAGCAGTAGTAGTCATTTTTCTCCTTCTGGGTAGCTGGTGCAGCGCTGTATTTTTGACTTTCGGCCTGGGAATAGTGCTGATAACACTGATGTTTTTGGTTACTGCTTAGAATGTTTGGTTTGACCAAGGACTTTCTGAGTCTCATGCTCTGCCAGGGAGGAGGGAAAGCCAGGAGGAAGCAGAAACAGGACACCGGACCCAAACTGACCAAAGAGGTATTCCATGCCACAGCATGTCATGCCCAGGATGTAAAATCTGGGGCAGGAACCTGGAAGAGTTAGTTCACAGCTCGGTCGTCAGACAATGAGCAGTTGTATTCTCTTCCCTTGTTGTTTCCCTTGTCATTATTATTATTGGTGGCAGCAGTACTGATTTGTATTATATCTTAGTTACAGGACTGTTCTTATCTCAACCCATGGCAGTTACATTCCTTCGACTCTTCTCCCCATCCCACATCCACACCCTCCCCCCCGCCTCCGGAGTTGGGGGGAAGAAAGAGGAGGGAGGGAGTGAGCAAACTGCATGAGTTACGGCTTAAACCATGACAAGGCCTTATCATGGGGCACTTTCTCCTGCTTATTTTCTGAGAACACACTACAGATTTTCTTTTAGCTTCTCACGTTTTCTGCTCACACATACAACTCTGTCTTCTGTGGCTGTAGTACATATTTGATGTTTGAATTTCAGATTATACCAAAGTAAACTTCTACATCTGCCCTGTCTCTGGACAGACAGAATTTCTCACACTGCCCAGATGTCACACAAAAGGAAAGCTATGTTTGCAGACAGATACCAGTGAAAGAGAAGTTCAACACATAACTGTGAGAAAGGATCCCAACATGGATGCATGGAGAGAGATTTCTCTTCTTGTCACACTACTTGGAAACAACCTAAAATATTCCCAAATGCATAAGCAATATGCAGCTCCCAGTCATCAAAGTACTAACTCAAAGATGCTATCATCCTACTTCAGCTCATGGCAACTTAGAATATACATGACTCACAGCTTAATGTAAATTGTACATCTATGCTAAAAAATGAGCATGCAAAGGAAATCAAACTGATGAACACAGAGCTTGGACAGCTGGATTCTGAGATGTGTGACTTGCAAAGGTAAGACACCTTCAGACTCATTTTTTGTAGGCCAGCTAGCAACCCTAGGAAACGACAAATCAACACAACACATGCCATGTCTCCTCCAGTACCTCCTCACACACAGCACCTCCAAGACTCCTCAAACCCTTCATAGCCTGCATCATTGTCCTTAATCTTCCTCATTTGGAGACAGACCCCATCAAAAGAAAAGTTGCGCATCTCTTTACCGTGGATATGACTTCTCACTATCTCTACATAACAAGCAAGAGCATATTTTCTAGTGATGTTTTAAGGAAATATGTCTGTGAAAGTCCTTTTCAGCTGTAAAGAGACATGCATAAGACAGGCAAACAAAAGAGATCTATTATTCCACACACTATCCAAGGCAACTGCCCACCTTCAGATTATTACAATGAGTACTGGGGAGAAGTGAGCACATGTAGAAACAAAATGATCATTAGGCACTGTTCTTGATCATGGCTTTTACAGTAGATACCTAATTCTGGTATTCAGTTGGGAATGAACAATCACCTGGCTCCTCCCAAATCTCCATTTATGGCATTTGTCATATGTGCATAATTAAGTTGTCAGGTAAAAACATCACAACAACCTGCAAACAGGCTCCCTGTATAGCTGGAATAACACTGCTTTGGCCAAGATTCTTTGGGAAGATGAAACTTGTATTGTCTGATATTATACCTGGGAACTGAACAGGGAAAGGAGTAGCCCATGTCTCCTGTGCCCTTCAACAGACCCTCAGCCAATCTACCCATCCACCATCATTCCACATGCAGAGTTATTATACAAATGCTCTCTCATCAGAGGACTCCCACTGCCTTTCAGGACAAGGAACCAGCATCAGGAGTAACACAGGACCTGGCATCAGGCAAAAAGCATGTTGACACCTATTTTCATGGTTCCAAGCCAGCTTCCTGCCCTCCTTGCTGTGCATTCACGTTCTTTAGTTGCACCACAGACTATATCCTATTTTTGACTAATGACCTATATGAAGGCTAGAAGCTGATAACGAAGAGTTTCTTTCCTTGATGTTTCAGAGAAACAGAATTACATCAAAGTCTTTGTCTTAGCAGATGAACACCTTCATAGGATGGATGGAAAATGTTCCCTCACCCTGATAATTGGAAGAGCTCTCTGCTATCAACCAAACTGACACCCCAGGTTTAGAATAGGAGACAACACAAGGCAAGAATAAGTAATGGAAAAGTGAAGGCACCATAGCTAAGCATTGGAAAAGTGAAGGCACTATAGCTCAGCATCTCTGATTAAGTTATCTGTAGAAGGTACATAAGTAGAGTTTGTAGCTGGTTAGTTGAGACTCAGTCATGAGTATCAGCTCAACGACACTACCATGCACATGGGCAGTTTTGATGCATGTGACTCTGCAACTCTTCGTGCAAAATTTACATTGAAGAATAGAGTTGTAAATGACTAACCTCTAGGATGTTAGGCTTTGTTAAGCTTTGCCAGAACCACCTGTTGGTTACTGATATGACACCTATCCTAAAACAAAGTGATGAAGAAGTAATTACCAGGGGTCCGAAAGCCCATTACCACATTTTTTGTGTGCATATGGGAGGCATTCTCTAAAAGTATGATGCAATGTATGTAATCTAACGACTATGTATGTTTAACAACAATATAATCACAGCCTGGTTGATGCTTGGGAGAGACACCCTTGCAGGAGCTATCCCCCGTGTCTCCAGGTGCCGCAATAAGAATACCTGCTTGTCAACTTAAAACTTTGTTGGCAAGTTCCTGGAGTTTGTTCCGAATCAACATCCATGCCAAATAACTACCATTCACAGGAAAAGCTGAATTGGATATGACAGTGAATAAAATTAATTTCTTACAAGAATATACATAAAAAACACACCCAAATCCCAGAAATATCCTCTATCCCCGCATTCTCACAAAATCAATATTGAAAAAACATCCACATTTCTTTCACTTGAGCAGGTACCATTGAAAACATCTGAAAGTTGGTCAAGGCTGGGGAAAGCTTCATACTACCAACAAGGACATAGAGATGGAAAAATGGTGCTTCAAACAGAAGTTCTTAAACAATGCAGCTGTGAGCCATGTTGGCACTTCCAATCCTACCTCTTGCAGACATGTTCTCAGGAGGGTTGCCATCCCCTCTTCGAAAAAATACAGAAAAATGGGGCTTGGTGAAAGTGACTGAACACTGTTGGCTCTTCCAAGGGTACTTGTCACAAATGCATACTGTAACTGTCAAATAGGAACACTACAAAAACCTACAACACATGGCAGGAAACTTCCAAAGCTCTCTATACAGCTGTAATAGCATGTCTTCTAGCAAGCATTCTTCGGGAAGATGAAAAGAAAAAAGTCACATTATAGCATACTGCAGATGGACACTGGACATGGAAAGAAGCAAACCATGTCTCCTGTGTACTTCATACAGCACCTCATGCACAACTGCTACGACCCTGACGTTTACAACACTCATAGTGTTCCTTGCATTATATTTACGTCTTTACATAAAGATGAAGGCAGGCCACTTCAGAGCAGAAATATCAAGGTTTCCTAGAAAACCAGGCACGGACCATCAGGAGAGACTGGGACACTTAATAGCCTGGAACATAGCAAAGACGTGGCAAAAAAATGGAGCCTTCCTCCAAGGAAAGTCCTAACGGCAGCAGCCTCGCTCCTCCCGCCTCACCACCAGCTGGCAGCCTGACCAACAAAACCGTTTTCCTAACGAGAGCGACAGACATCTGCACCCAGCACGGGGCTCAGACAAGCTTTGCCTTCCTTGCCCACACAGATACCTGCGCAGAAGGTGGAACCCGTGACAGAAAGGACAGGCAATCAGCAAAGTGAAGGAAGGGGCCTGGAGAAAGGCTCGTGGGAGGAACTCACCAGGAGAGCGGGGAGGTCCACGCGGGGGGGGGCAGCAATGTCCTCCGCAAGCAGTGGCGCAGGCTCGTCGGAAGGTGGCCGGGCCGGGAGGGTATCGCAGCAGCTGCCAGACGACAAACGGAGGTGGCTCTTGCGCGAGTCAGTGGTGAGCGACACCTCGTGAGAGTAGGAGTGCAGGAAGGCGCGGACGCCGTCGATGCCCACGAAGTGAGAGGCCGGCACTCCGCGCAAGGCAGAGCTGCTCGACTCCGCCAGCAGCTGCGAGCGCCGCCAGCGTCGCAGCCGCAGCGCCAGCAGCAGCAGCAGAAAGGTGAAGAAGAGGCAGGACACGGCCGCCACGGCCAGCACCAGCCACCGCGTCAGGCTGCCGGCAGGCTCGCCCAGC
>JANRGW010014475.1:10287-44150 GCA_024733675.1 Psilopsiagon aymara | reverse complement strand
TTTTTCAAGTATGATGGACAGTGGCTTAGCAACTTCATTTGCCAGCTCCTTCAGGACCTGCAGATGGATTTCATCAGATCTCATGGACTTGTGTGCATTCAGGTTCTTAAGATGATCTCGAACCAGATCCTCTCCTACAGTGGGCCCAGGGTCTTCATTCTCACTTTCCCTGCTTTTTACTTTGTAATTAAGTTAAACAGTGTAATTTTGTGTTTAAGTGGTTCAAAAGTTAGAGATATCTGAAGGTCTTTATGTCCAAACTCAAATTCTTAATCAGGAAACATTTGCAAAATACTTTTTATAGCATTTTGATAAGCTTTTACGTTTCTTAAGGATTGAATTTTAATACGTACTTTCCAGAAGTCCGATTACACCTAAAGCATTCTAGAAATACGATTCATAGCCGCTTTTTTTTTGTGCTGAGTTGCTGGAATTAAATGCAAAACCGAATGAACTACTCATATTACACTGTCAGAGCAATGTATCTACCAAGTTGGCAAGGCCTTGTGGAGCCCTTCCTTAAGAAACATGGGGTTTGGTGTCTTGGGTTTGTTTTTTTTCTTAGCAGTTATTGAAATGGAATTAAAAGTTTGCACAAGAAAGAGAATTAAGTTACCTAGAAACCACTAAAAAGAAACTGTTTTAAAGCAAGTATGTTTAAACAATTATATTATGTACATTATATATTATATTATATACAGCATATTTTTAGCATTTTCTTATACTTTTGTAGGTCATTACCTTATTGAATGATGAGTCAGGTCTGTGTTTCAAGATGTAATTAATATCAGCTTGTGTACCGGAGACCTGGGGGTTTTGGTTTGGTGGTTTTGATGTTGTTGGTTTTTGTTGTTGTTTCTAAACTAAGTAATAGCTGTGGTTTAGGGGGAGCAGTATGATTAGTTATCATTGTGAAGCCATGATTGTGCTTTCAAGGCTTTGCCTCACTGATACGTTACTACTTAACTAGTACTGTGAAAGTTGTGGAGTTTAAACTGTTGGGAATCTTTTTTTTGGTTCATTTTTGCTTATCAGAGGAGGTTTTAAAACCTTACAGGTGTTACTCTGGTAGTCCTTTCTGGTCACTTCTGACATGGGGAGGGTTAAAAGTGCTGTTTCTTTACCTTCATTATGTTTTGTTCTGCTGAAGCATTGGATTCATTCCAGTGTGAAATCTCACTGGGGAAATTTCTATAGTAGTCATGCTCTTTTGCAGCTGCCATACTGGTGTTTATATAAGGAAAGCTACTGTAAAATCCTATTCTTAGTAGTTTTTAATTTTGAGTTGCAGCCCCACGTAGTCACTGGCTTAATACTTCGGGGTTTGAGAAAAGCTTTGTTCTCCACTTGGTGTAGGAACTTTCTGCATACAGGCTGAATAGCTATAATTCTAGTAATGAGTGAAATGACCATGGTGATGGAAAGGGGTACATGCCAACAGCAACTGTGCTAAACCTGGTTTGATGGTGAAAGGTTTGTTTCATCCGAGCACTGTTACTGAGGAAGGAGGTCTACTGGTAGCAGTAACCATTGTATTCTAACTTCCAGCATTTTTTTCAGTAAATTCATTCTATGTTGATCACAGAGCAATCAGCTAGAGATCTTTGCCTGAATATTAACACTGTATGACTTTTTAAATTAATATATTGAGGACTGGAATTAAATTGCCCAGTTGGATTTGGATCTGCTAAAATAAGCCTTTTGTGACAAGCAGTTGTCAGGAGAGTATCTGGTGAATTTGTATTGGCTCCTGAGGTCATGGAGAGCAACAAATTGAACATTTTTATTGGTATTTAAGGGGCTATGCCCCATCTTGTCTTGGCACTTCTTAGTACCCATTACTGCATGTTGTGTACTGCTTTTCCTTCTTGGAACATGTTGTGATGGTGGGAGGAGGATCCTGTTCAGCAGCCCTTGCAAGAAATGTGCCACCAGTTTCTTAGGGTTACTGTCTAGTTCCTGGGCTGCCAGTTACCACAGTTTCTTCATGGTAAGGGGTAAGTATACTTGTAGTAGTTGGTTAACATCTTCTCTTAGACAAATTTGTTCTCAGTGTCTGGTTTATGGTAGAATGATCTACTAGGCTATCCATTTGCCTTGGTGATTCCTGGGAAGTTGCTGTTTGCACTTCTACTTCCTTGTTGCTGCATTAGGCAGTGATAACAGTTGCTCCTCTAACAATTTTCTCTTGGTGCACATTGTAAGTGACTTTATTTAGGTCCCGGTTGATTTGCCCCTTCTGCGTTTTCTTTGCATGTGATAGAAACAGCGTGCATGCTCCATGGGGTCATATTGGTAGATTGGTTCTGGAGATGTTTGGTGATTTTTATTTTTTTTTAAGGCCATAGCTGATACCAGGTTTACACTGATAGTGGTATCACTGGATTTCAGCCTGGTTTTCAGTCATGCTCTCAATCAGATTGAGATACCAAGCACTGATTTCTGTTGGATTTAAAGACATGTTCAGAGAAATGTAACTATTCATCGAGAGAATGTTAATCATCAGGACAATGGTGTTTTTTTTCAAAAAAAAAAAAAAAAAAAAAAAAAAAACAAACCCACAAAAGCTACAGAAAAGTGACTGTAGTCACTAATAGTAATGAAGTCTTGACTGGGAGCTTGTACAGTTAATTGTGGGGCTTTCTAGGTGTTTGTGGTAATAGCTGGTTTTTAGAAAACCTGTGAATGTGGTAATGCAAATGCAATTTTAAAAAGCAAGTATGAAGAATAAAGATATAAAAAAAGCCAACATTCCTGTTTCTTCGTGTCTAAAAAAACCTGCTTTTCACAAATACAGCGCTTGTTGATCCAAAAGAATCCAGCTAGCAAATCCTATATGTGTGAGTAAAGTTGATTACAAGAAAAGTCCCTAAAGGTTATATACACTACTTATTCTGGAATGCGTTTTACAATTTGTTTTGGTTTAGAGCAATAGATGTTATCAAAGAGATGGGAGTGTTCAGGAAAGCTGTACAAGGACCAGGTGTTAAAGTTCTGTATAAACCTCTCACCTTTCCTCTCTTCCAGGTTGGATACAGAAAGGATATTAAAGAAACAAGTGTGTTGGATTTGAAAAAAAGACACTTGTTTGTTTGGTTTTTTGCAAAATGATCAGATTCACAAAAGTTCACAAAAGGACAAATTTTAGCCCTCAGGGAACTTAAACATGACTCAAGTTTGTCTGAAGGTGTTCATGACAAAGGCAGTAGTTGAAAAATAACTAATTTTTGTAGCTGTGTTCTGGATCTGTCGCCAAATTAGTGGCTTGTTAGCTGCTGTCTTGGTGAACTGTTTCAGGCATCTGACTTCCTACGTGTAGTGGCAGAGTAACCTAGTACTACAATAGTAACACATTACTGAATTCTATTTCTTCCTAAATTATGTTCCCATTAGTTATATTCTCTATAGCTGTCTCTTCTATTCAACAGCTTTAGTTGGGACAAGATTATTGTTTTAGATTGAATGTTTATTAAACATAAGATCTTTTTAAATATTAAATGTGTGCATGGAACTTCTGGACTGCTTTCCAAGCCCTCAACACCCTCTAACACCTGTACAGGTGTGCTAAAGAATTGCCTTACATTTTCTATCTGGTGGAACTGTGGGGAAAGTGAGATTGTCATGTGTAGAGCCAAAAGGAAAGACCAGAGTACCTAAAAATCCCTATTCCTGGTTTACATGTTTGCAGACTGTCTGTGTCATATTTTAGACAACAAACATCAGGATCTTAGTAGGGGGAATCCATCCTTAAGAAATACATGCATGCTACTGAATAGCTACTGAACTTAAGAAAAAGGCGTTTAATCTTTATTTTGTTTGCTTGCTTTAACAGTTGTTACTCAACCAGGCCCATCGGTTTCTCAGCCTAGTACTTCACAGAATGAAGAGAGGGCTCCTGAACTGCCCAAACCAAAGAAGAACAGATGTTTCATGTGCAGAAAGAAGGTTGGACTTACAGGTATGAGAAATATTTCATCAGTTTTGAACAGATCTGTATGATTAGTTGACTCTTGTTAGATTAAACTTAATTAAGTAGCTGTACTGTTATTTCCCTCCTCATTTTTCTTACTCTCTATGTCACAGTAGTTGATTGAGCACAACCCCTTTGTAGTGACTAAGCTGTTAATTTACAACTCAATTAAGTGTGAAGCTTCCTAGTGATGTCAATTCTTTTTTGATGTACAGGATTTGACTGCAGATGTGGAAATTTGTTTTGTGGACTTCACCGTTATTCTGACAAGCATAACTGCCCTTATGATTACAAAGCAGAAGCTGCAGCAAAAATCAGGAAAGAGAATCCAGTTGTGGTTGCTGAAAAAATACAGAGAATATAAATTAACTGCCTGTGAAAAGACTGACTGACATTTTGTTTTTAATACATCCTAGACAAACATGAAAGAACAAGTGCATGGCCATTTTTCTCTGTTCTTCAAAGTTTTACTTTTAGTCTTGTCTGTCTTAATGATATGTCAGAATGTTCGGGTGTTTGTTACAGGCAGAATTGGATAGATAACAGCCCTTGAAAATATATATGCCCTCCCCAGAATATAATTGGATGATCAGAAACCTGCACAGGAATATACACATGCACAGAAGACAGACTCTAGTTCAGAAGTGCCAACAGATGTATGCTATCTGCATATTTGCAGCAGATCTGCCTTTCAAGGTGTGTTTGAGGTATATAATTTTTGGCTGGTGTTATGTACCTGTTTTGGAGAAGGATATATCAAAATGATTGGCAGTCTACTTCTATCATTTAAAATCTCATCCTAATTTTAGCTTCCACACTCCATTGTTTTCCAGCAGAATGTAAGCTATGTATAGGGGCCCACCATTCCAATAAGATGTGTATTGGTGCCATATTTAAGAAAGTCATTTTATCAATTGCACTGAGAAAAATGGGAAAAACCGGATAAGTATGAGAAGAAAACTCGTTTAGAAAAGATTACATTAACTTTAGGATTGTGAAAACACGTTCTCAAAGGAAATGTCCTGCTAGGAACTTGTGAACTGGCCTGCAGACAAAGTCTGCTTTTCCTTGCATAGATGAAACTGTTGTGCACCACTATATTGCAAGATTGGTATATAAAAAAAAGAAGTTACGTATGTTTTTAGAAATCTCATAACAGCTCTATCAAGCAACATGTCTGATGAGTAAGTTGCTGATGTATTAGAGCAGTTTATTATTCATATACTACTTACATTCTGTGTGTTCAGAGTTTGAAAGAATGTTAGGAGTTAATTTTTTCTAGTTTTAAATGTAGCAGTTGCACTGTTCTGCATGGAAAACCTTACCCAACATGGCTGCTGTAGACTTAAGTGGTAGCTGGAACCACTCTTGGAGGGCTGCTTTATCATTTTTAATTGTACTTGGGTGTAGGACTGTAGTGTTCTTGGGTGTATTGCATGGGCTGCATTATCTGCAGCATTGTACAATAACAACTCTAGAAAAGGCAGTATACTTCACTGATGCTTGTCTGGTAATATCACTTCTGTGTTATAATGGAAGGGTTTTTTGTGATGTATGAAACTTGTGATTTTTATATAAACAAGTACAGTTTAGACTAGTATTGTGATAATGCCTGTTCTCGTTTGTAAATAGTTACATCTGTACACAAGGCGCTATTCCTGAACTTCTGATTTTTATCACAGTGTTCAATCTTAGTTTTTACTTTACTATTAAAGCACCAGGTTTTTGCTTCTAACATTGTTTTTCTGCGTTATTAGATATGCAAACATGTACAGATAGTTCATATTTATGTATTGCACATAATCATGCTACTGAGCATTTATGCTATATTGTATTATGTAAATAATAAAAATTATGTACAGAAGGAAATAACTTCCTTTTGTGATACTGCATGGGTTTTAATTATTGCTGTAATCAGAAGTTGACCTTGTAGAGGTTGAGGTGCAATTTTAGTACTAATTCCTGCAAATATCTTAATGCTATCTTAATACCTTTATTTGGATATACCAATTTCTCTTAAGGTAACTTGCATGAGCGGCTGGAACACAGGTAACTACTTGATGGCCTGACAAAAATGCCAGCAACACAATGTGCTTGAAGGGAGCAAGGGATTGGATTGGCAATGAGCATCAAAGGTTTCTTTTGCCTGCAAAGCTTATTTCCAATGGATCTTTTGTAATAACGCCAGTATGCTGACTATGCCATTCTGTCCACAGCTTCACCAGCAGACCTGGGCAGTTGCTGTGAGGGTCAGTGTCCAACACATGTTAAGTATGCCAGATTTATCCTTGTGAATATTAAATATGCCAGATTTATCAGTGGGAGAGAAGGACAGAGGACACTGTACATGTTGCTTTGGAGGAAGACATCTTGGACTGCTGGATGATACATAAAAGTTGCTTATATCTGAATGGATAATGTGCATCCCACCAGTCAGCTGATATTTGCATGAGAAGTTGCTACTGCAGCCACTGTATACGCCTTCAATAAGGGAACACAGGAATGCTTGGAAACTTCATTTTCCAGGGTGAATTTTATGATTTGATCATGAGACTACGTTAAAGCACTAAAATTATAGTTTTTCTGCCTTTTGTGTTAAATCAGCTTCTCCATTGTAGCTTAAAATGCCTTACTCCCCTTTTTTAATTTTGGAATCTGAGAAAGTTATTTGAGGAGAATGTGTCGGAGTTTTTGATATGTGTGGCAGGTGTTTATGACATGGAGTATAGTACTGGTACTTAATCATTATGATGGCCTCAATCTCACTGCTTTTCATCTGAACAAAGGCTGTACTTTGGATGACATGTTGAAATAATTGATCTTATTTTGGGGAAAAAAAAAAAATTGAAATAATTGTGGGGGAAAGTATGAAATAAAAAATCCCTCATTGTCCCATAAAATCATAAACTTTATCCTATGTAAATTGCTCATAAATAGCATATAAGTCTGCAATGAAAAGTAGGTCTGCAAGCTCCACTGAGCTTTGTTGTGTTAATAATTTATTGTAGTGTCTGTAATCATTCAAGAGCCCGGATTCTTCTCTGGCTCACTAACCACTCAGAGGAGGGGAAGGTTGTTTAACAAGAGTATGTACTGACAAAGTGGGTACAGGTGGGGGTATTTAATCTTTAGTGCAAACACTGTGGTACATCTTCCAAAAAAGAAACATGATCACAAAGCAGTGATCCTCATTCAGTGTTTGGCTGTTAAGACACAGATGTTTTCAGCTTATACATAAACACGCTATTCTGGGAAGAGTCTTCTTCTGTCCCAAACAAGTATGCCAGATGATGAGGACTTTATATAGTTAAGTAACAAAATGGAACCCATCAACAAGTGAGTAAATGAAAACAGCTAGGTGACTAAAAACTATTTAGTAACCTTCACTCTCTACAATCCTTGCCTACTTAGTGTAACGCCCATGCAACACTGTTCTGCAGGATTCTCTATGATAGACTAGTAGGGCTCTGTTTGCTAAATGAACCACCAAGGCTGCAGTGTTCATGAAAAATGTTTAAATCCAAGCAGAGAGTTAGTGTCATTGACTAATTGCGTAATAGCCAAATCTAGATAACTAGTTGGACACGAGACACCTTGGCTGCCCACTGCCTCACTTGCTAAGCTACTTCAAAATGCGCTTGTATCTTAGTTGGTCTTATTCTTCTCTATACCCCTTGCCAGCATGCCTCACTCTTAGAGGAAAAATCAAGTTTTAAAATGGTTTGTTCTTGGGTTTTGTTAGGTTTCTGAGGTTACTTCGAGGACTGTGAGTGCTGTTGATGGCAAGTCACTTTCAGCCTGCTCTTCTGAGTTCATGCATTTCCAGGTTCCTCTTACACCTTTTTCTGGTGGTACAATAATTAAATCAGTATAAATTGAGGCAACATGACCTAAAGGATAAAGTGAAGCTATGATTCAGTATAGTTGCTCACAGAATGAAACTTATAGCTTCATTTTCCCACTGGAACTGTGTGTATCAGCCTCTTTGTCCAGTGTCTGGTCTGACAGGTGTCACTAAATGTTAGCTAGATGTGTTTAGAGATGTATATTTGGACTTCTTTTTGGTTGATGTCAGGTTCAGATTTCATTGACACTGGTCATTACACATAGTTAATATTTTATTTTCTGAAAGTATAGTGATGTTTATTCTCTTGCTGGTGTACTCTTGTGAGAAAGGTGTTAGAAGGTCAAGGTGCTTGTTGAAGTGCATGGCAAATACTCAGGTAGAGAAATGCTCCCTACAACTTAGACCTTTAATCTTCAGAGATAGTGGCCCTCTCTATTTTTTTTGCCTGATTAGTGATTTTGCAATATAGTGAGACAGGATCAAGTCCCACTGTCGAACTTCACTTGTAATACCACCAAGACTATAGCATTGTAGGATCTGATGAAAAGTAATTTAATTTACTGTTCCTTGTTCCTGTTTATCTACTCTTTACCATAGTATACATTTATATTTTTTAAAACCCACCCAACATGCTTCATTTGCTGATCAGGATTTTCCTGAAGCAGACAGCGTTTTTACAGTAGATTTGAAGTTTACTTTAGTAGGTCAGAAAGAACTTGGGCACTTGGTGAATATGCCTTGGGTTTCCAAGGGAGCCTGTGAAACAATTTGTGCACTGGACCATTTGACTTTGATAATGCTTATGGGAGAGCAGGTCAGACTAGGTTTAAAGAGGATTAGGCTAAAGTAGATTTTCCTTAGTTGTATTTCAAGTAGCATGGGATTTATGAGGGGAAAGTAAGTTTTTGACCTGTGAAAATCTTGATCCCTTTCAGTCTGGCTACACTCTTCGGAGTGAGACTGAGTTGGTTCCTTTGATCACTATATTGGACTCACCTGATGTACAATATCCATAGAGATTTGTGTATTTCTACAAGCTCACCTTCTGGCTGACCTTGTAGGGCCAAAGACTTGAGTGTTTTGCTGCTGGTTCAGTCACAACAATGACTCAGAAAGTTTGCTGAATACCGGGTTTAGTGCAAGGAGAAAGCAGTGAGAGGCAACAGTTGTGCCTCATGGTTTGCTGTCTGAGTCCAAGTCTTTAACATACATGTTGCAGAAGTGGGTTTACATTTGATTTAAGATGGTATTTTGCTGATATTAGTAATCTCGTCTCTTACATACAGGCACCTGACTATAAATGACCAACGGTGGAAATAGTTCACTCGCTCCTCAGCAAGATGTTGTAAGCCAGACTTTGGAAATCGCATTATGTTAGGAAATGGCCTTGAGGTACAAGTTAATTTACTCAGCATTTCATGTGAGCAGAAGTGGTTGTGTTTAACAGTTTGTCATCTGATGAGGCTGAATCACAAACCAGGACAGTCATTTCTCAGTGGTGACCCAGCCTTCAGTAAATAGTTGCATTTAACACTTGTCTGCAAATAGCTGCTGGAGACCAAAGGTTGTATCAGTGAATAATAACATTAGGACTTTTACAGTCCTCGTACTCTTTGTTTCCTAGAGCCCTTGACAATGGTGGGTGAGGGTTGCTGTCCCCAGTGCACAGAGGTGAGGACAAAACACAGAAGGGGGCAGTGGGGACACAGCCCTATGGTCCTGGCTTCTGTGAGCTGAGCCATATTAGCAGGCTTCTGCCAGCAGCTGTTTGACTCTCCTACAATGCTAGTTTCCGCACCCTGTCCACCCCAATGGAGTAGGGAGGTTTTTGTCCAAGTGGTTGAAGTCTAAAAGCCACGTTTTACAGAACAGTGCCACAGATTACAGAGCAGGTGTGTGAGTTATGCTGCCAGGAGCAGTGGTATAACAACCTGGGGTTGCCACAACTGCAGACCAAGCCCCTCTGTCAGTGAGAGGAGCACACAGTCCATGTCCTAAACTACCCTTAGCTGCATAAAACAGCAGTTACAATGCCAGGTTCTAGACCCAGCTCTCCCTGTTTCTTTAAGGATGCCTCTGCCACATCGCTGCTTTCCCCAGGCTCTGTGATGGAAACAGCTTCTGCCTCTTCCTGAGGGCAGTGACAGCCAGGGGCAGTGCAGCAGCCCTTTGGCTGGGGCCTGAGCAGGCACTGCACAAGCTGCACCTCTATCTAGAGGTAACTTCCTGTTTGTACCTTACAGCAAACACTGCAGCCTCAAATTATCTGTGTACTGCAATATGTTTCTATGGAGGCTAAAATCCACCCACCACCACGCTTTGTCCTCGATCAGGCTATTAAAAATCTTCAATTGCTGGGTTTCAGCTCAGGAAACTACTGTGTCACACCCACACCAAATAATAAAAGCAGCAAGAGGCTAGAATACCCTTACCCCATTGCACTTCTGTTCCCAAACCTTGGAAACATCCTTATTCTGTTACTCCTGCAGCAGCTTTGGCTGGCCTTTGCTTTCCTCTTCCCTCTTTCATCCTGTCTCCTGGTAGCACTTCAACAGTCTGAAGCAAACCTGGCTGTGATTTTCTTAAAGCATTTCAGATAATTTGAAAAGCTGCTGGGGAAGGGTATTTTTTAACCAACTGCAGTAAGAGGTTTTGCAAAGAACGTAGCTTTGCATAGCTTATTAGTACTGGAGAAAGGAAGTTAATACATGCACAGCCTGCTTATGAGTAGCATTTTGGTTTGGGCTACAAATAGAAGGCTATTTTAAAAAAAGCTAACAAAAAATGTCGCTATTGACTGCAAGTCCTAAGCAGTCAGGGTAACTTCTTTTTCTTTTGTGCTAACAATGCCCTTTTTTAGGCCATGTTTGACCAGCATCAATTGCTGACTTCTGTTTATTTCTTTTTTACCATGTACAATTTAGTTACGTGTAGTACAAGCAAAGGGATTGAATGAGATCTTTTTGTTTTCCCAAACCTGGTAATTGTATTCTAAAAAAGTCAGTTGTTCAAACACACCTGGCTGGTGCACAGCTTTGTTCTAGATGAGAGCCAGATCTTGCAATCCCTGCCCTTTGCTCTCCTACCTCAGTTGTCTGAGTGCTGTCTATAGAGAAGCAGCCTTGTGCTTTGGAGGTATCAGGTGCACACTTGCTTTTCTAAAAGCTTTTGTATTTGTGGGGTTGCAGCCATAAGCATAATGTATAGCTCTTTTGTTTCCTACTGCAAAGAAAGCACCTACCACAGCAATCAGCTCAGGAGTCTGATTAGGGTCAAAATAAACTGTGGATAATCAGTCTTCTTTGTGCCTCAGCTTCCTGCTGTCAGGTCCACAAGTGATTGCCAGAATGACCTTGCACTGCACAATATCCACTGGAAGGAAAGGGTGATGTAGACACCCTGGCAGGGTTGAGCCCTGACACTGCCATCTGCCTGCCAGCAGCACCCCAGCAGCCCTGGGTGGGCTACCTGTGCCCCTCTCGCAGTCCTGGGCTGGCTGACAGGGCTGTGAGAGTCCAGCTGTACCCATGAGATGTCAGCCCCAGCCCTTCCAATCCCATCCTGGCAAAGCCTCCTCCAGCCACAGCAAGACTCTCCCCTCAGTTACTCACCATCTGAGTAACAGTCTTTTTTTCTTCTCTCCCTTTTATATTTACAAGGAATTTCAATATAAGGAAATTTAATTTAGAAGGAAGTTATAATAAAAAAAACACACAAAACGGGGGGAAAAAACCCACCAAAAAAAACCCCTGACAAACCTAACTGCCATCTTAAGGTTCCCCTTTTCAAGATACAAACTAAGGACAAAGCTACCCCATTTGTATAGCTAAAGTAATTTTCTGGCACATCAGCTAGTCCTGCAATGAAATTTCAGAGCCAAATGAATATTTTGGGCGAGCATGTTTATTGTATCTGTGCTGACAGTGCCAAGCTCCAGCACCATGAAATTGGATTGCTTTGATAGTATCATGCTGATCACCAGAGCTCAGAGGCATTCCAGGTAGCCCAGAAGGCTAACCAGAGGGCCACAGCTGTTCACAGTGTCCCATCCATGCCACGCAGAACCACTGTGGTGGATGGTGGATGCAGAGTTTTGGCAGTGTGCAGGTGCAGTCCACAGACCAACCTAGCCCCCCCTGTGCACCACAGAGGGGGGAGCATTTCCACCCATTGCACTGATTTTGCTAGTTCCCATGCTGATGGGGCAACTGAAAGATGGGCAAAATGCCTGAAGTTGGCCAAGCGGAGCTGAGCATGCACAGGACAGGACAGCATCCCCTCCACCAGCAGTGCTCCAGTAACAAGCAGTCTCACACCACCTCACTCGCCGCAAGTGCCAGGGAAGATTGAATTTCCGCAAGGGATGCTGACCTTGCTTTTACCTGTGCTCAGGGGCAAGACACAAATATGTCACCACAGCCTACACAAAGCAAGGTGCCATGTGGATCTCTCCAGCAAGGGAGGGTTGTGTCTCAGGTCCACTTCTGGATTTTCAGAGTGATGTTTTTCCTTTAGAAGTGAAGAAGATAGATAGAAGTTCTGTAGTATGCAACTGGCCTTCACAGGGCCTCTGCATGAATTTCGCCGATATCCAACCTGACTTGTGAGTTTTTTTATAGTGAAGGTTTCCTGGCTGCCCTTGAAAACTTCAAGGGGAGCACTACAAAATGTAAAGGAAATTATTTCTTGGAAGGAAGTGGAGGGGAGTGCTTGTTTTTCCTGTCTGCTTCATGATTTTATAAAGGTTTGCAATTAGGAATTTTATGTCATGATCTGACATGCAAGCAGCAATAAATGACAGCACTTGTTCTGTTTTTATGATGATACAATAAAATATTAAAATAGGAGTCTCAAAGTCCAGTGTGCAAATATTTTAACCTCTGGTGTCATGGTCAACTGTTATTTTAGTATTGAAGAGTCCACGGTTCCCTAAAGGTGATCACCTTCTGCACAGTTAAACGGACCAAGGGAAATGCAGAGAGGAGTGTGGGAGCATTAATATTGTACAATTAACACTTCCTAAGCCAGGCTACATAAGAAAACCACCCAAAACAACTATTGAGGCAATATTAGTATCTAGGTTGCAGCGTTCTTTGCAGAACAGGCAGGAGTCCCCTTTATAAGCACTTTCCCATGCTGTTGAGGCTGGAGGTAGTTGTTAAAATTATGCCTGAAGAAAGTGTTATCTGTTCCAGAACAGCACAAACATTACAGAGGGGAACATTATGATTCTGTTTTTCACTATCAGAGCGGGTTGCTTAGATCTTTGTGGACAGCCAGTAGTGGCTTTTTTTTCTCCAGAGAGGAGCAGAACTGGCAGATGAATCCTTGAAACCAAGGGAAATGCACATCATTGTATCTATCTCCTGTCATGGCAGAGAAGCAGTAGCCTCCTGCTGGTTTTTCCTCAGCTCTGCCAAGGACAGGAAAAGCAATGAGGCAGTGCTGATTTTCTTGTCCTGTAGTGTAAAAGGATGAGTAAGTCTTATTAAAGGACTGCTTTGGTTATTATGAAGTAATTCTGAGTGATAATGTTTAGGACCTTGGGTTTTGTAAACTTCTTTCACAAGAAAAGACTAACTGGAATTTTCATGGTCTTTGCACCTGAGAAAATGTTGGTGTTGCACAGTAAACTTGGGTTTAGAAAACAAGTTGCAAGCTCTTATCCTTGCTATATACCCCTAACACACAGTTCATCCATCCATCCCACATTTGTCACCATGGTATCTGAATGTTTACCTAATTGCGCTTGGAGGACAATTTAAAAAGGAATGCAATTGTTCTGGGTGCTCTGTGAGTTATAGAAATGAGTATGAATAATGATCCAAAGAGATATTTTGCACTTTGTGCACCTGTTTGCAGTCAAGCTATTTCAACTTTGAATTTGCTGGGGTCGGAGCTTGATATGTCTGCAGTTTAGCCTTGTCCCAAAATACGAAGGTTTGGTAGTGCTCAGAGACTGCACATCAGTGGGAACTTGCAAAACATCCCTGGAAGAAGTTGTGAAGGGTGACACCACAGCAGCTATCATGCCTGTTCCTCTTGTGCCCTTACTAGAAGGGTAAAATACCCATGTTCTAATTGTACTGTCAGAAAGGATCTCTTTTAAGAATTAGGTTTTACATAAGTAAGAGCCTTGCCTCTCTCCCCTTTTTCTGTGTCCTGGCATCCACTTACTGCTCTCTTCTTCCTAGCAGCTCTCATCCCACACACCACAGGGAGGAATACACTTGGACATTTGACACTGTAAATCAGTCTTCGCTCAAGATAAGGACATTAGCTGCACAATATTTTTTCAGAGGTCTGGCCAAGCCTGAATCTGACACCGTCCTTCGGCAATGTCTATCTCAATGTTTCTATCAGCCTTGGCACAGAGAGATCAGACGTTTCCAGGGACAGGCACATCTGAAGCTGTTTGGACCTTGCACAACATGTACAAAATGTTCTGCTGCTTCCAGGTCTGGTTTGTTTGGAGGCTAGGTAGGACTGGCTGTTACCCCATGCTTTCTGTGAACCAGTCTACTTCATGTGTAATTTGCTGTCCAGCCCTATGCTTTCTCTGTCAAAGCGAATTGTGAAATAAATACATGAAAACACCCTTTTGATAAACCCAAGCCAAAATGATTAGAAGCACTAAACACACCTACTTTTCCTTGAAAACAATTTTAAGGGTAGTATGCTAGTGGAAGAGGTGACACTGTATTATTCACTATAGCTTGCAGTCTGGGAATCAGGGGTGTGTTTAGGCAGCCAGTTTAAAACAAACGGAAGACATGATTGTGCCACCCAACACCTAATGAACAGGTATGACTCACAGGCACTGGATGTTACAGAGAGCAAAAATGTAAATGTTTCAGAAAGGGATTATACATGTTCAGTCCTTTCATTCACTCACTTTCATCCCTGCATGAGGAAGAGCAGAGATATCCCTGCAGGAAGATGGATGTAATGAATAGTGTTTGGTGTGCCACGGAGGACATGTCTACTCTCCATATAAAGAACATAAGTCAACAGCTCTGGAGTTTCTGAGCCCACTCCGCTTCCCTATTGTTTTTATCAAATTGATTATTTCAAATTAATGAGAAAAGGGTGGGGTGTTTTGATCTGAGATGGAAGGGCCAGGATTACTGATGCAGCAGCTGAAGCCCTCTGTAGATTCACAGAAGAGTTATTCAGTAAAAGCAAGAGTTATTCAAGCCACCTTGATACCTAGTTAGTCCCATAACAGCCTAATATGCCCAGAAGGATTTACAGATAACATCTGACAGGAGAAAATCAATTCTATTTTCAATGGGTGAAATTTTATTTTCTGCTTTTTGTTCATGTATTTTTAATTTTCATTCAGTTCCATTTCTATTAGCAGAAGCCACTAAACAACTATTAGCTTGCAGCAACTTTCTGCTGCTGGCAGCCTAAACTGGGTTTAGTGGATACTCTAGAAGTAGCACTTCATGAACTAATTATAGGAGCAGCTGTTTGCAGTATCCCAAAGAAATGATTCCAAGCTGACACAGGGATACCAAAAAACATGATCTTCCAACTGAGCACTTACCTCAGAGATATAAGCCATTTTATCTATAAGCTGGACATAGCTTGCCAAGTTGCAAAACTTCCTGCTGAAGACATTTTATCTAAATGATGGTTAAATTCTGGTGGCATTGACGAAACATTGGAAACAATACTTTCATTGAATGACATTTTTCCACCAGAAAACATTTCACATCACATTTTACCAGCAGCTTTATGCTGAGTGTTTCAGTTAGGGCAATCACTTGGCTTTTTTTGCAGGCAAGAGCCAAGATGATGTTGCTGTGAGAAGAATCATTTTGCGTCTTTGCTGTGTATATTTAGAGTACCCAGGGATGGGTGGAGAATTGATCAATTTGTTCAGTGCCATGCCCCTGGAAAGCACTTTCTCTAAATCCCCACCACCATTTCATTTGACCCCAAGCCCAACCTGTACCCAGGCAAGGAGCAGGAGGGATGCCCTCTACCCTGTTGTCCTAGTGGTTTAGATGATGCCTTCATGGCCTCCATACCTGAAATCACCCATCAGTTTAATGAGGTGATGTAACAATTAAGTAATGACATTCACTTGCTATATTACAGTTTTGGGTTTTACAGTACCAAATGTACCTTGCTCTTTCTGCACAGGCAGTTGTGCCTGAATACTTGTATCTCTCATTATAGTTTACCATCCTGGCTAGAAACAAAAGCCACCCCTGCCAGCATTAATTACAGATGCTTTTTTCTCAAATGGAAATTAAAAATGCTCCTTTTTAGGAACATATATAAATTCCATTGTAATCCATTCTGTTTGCCTTTATCTTTCTTCTCTTTCCATTTGCCCTGCAACTTCTCAAAGGGTTTTACAAAGCAGTAGTAGTATTACCAACCACTGTTCTTTTTAAAGAGAGTAAGAATCTGAAGTGTAGGTGTTTAGGAATGTTGCTCATAAAGTCATAATATGGTTTGGATTGGAAGGGACTTTCAAAGGTCAAATTGTCCAACTGCCCTCCAAAGAGCACGGACGTCTTCAACTAGACCAGGCTGCCCAGAACCACTTGCAGCCTGGCATTGAGTATCTCCAGGGGTGGCACATCCAACACCTCTCTGGGCAACCAGAGTACTCTACCCACTATTCTACCAGTGCCAGTAATCTACCACCCTCATTGTAAATAAATCTTTGCTCACATCCAGTCTGAATTTCCCCTCTTTAAATTTAAAACCTTCACCCCTTGTCCTATTGTAATAGGCCCCACTAAAACATCTCTCCTCATCTTTCTTATATGCCCCTTTTAAGAACTGAAAGGCCGTAATCAGGTCATTTAGGATAAATTTTCCAAAAGTGCCAATCTGATCAGTTCATCTCCATTTTAGGTGTTCAGTATTTCCTAAGATCAGGCTGATTTTTGCAAGCACTTGCATCCTTTTTCTTCCACACGGTGTCCCATGACGCACTGCCTCACCTTATCTTAGTCCCAAAACAGACAGAGCTGTCTATGCACTTCAGCTGTATTAGAAGATGTGCAAGTATAGCAATTTGACAGTTTGAGATGGTGTTGAGGTGAGGATGCCCTAGTGATAGGGGCACCAGCCCAAGAGTGCAGGAAACTGTGCTCTCTGCTCTCTAATCGGAGTTTGGGCTGTTCATGTAGGCTGACTGAGTGGTGAGGTGTCCAAGCTACCTCCCAGGCTGTTAGCACAGAGATCTAGCACCGTGCTTGAGGGACCAAGCTCCCATACTAAGCCAAGATGGTGAGCATTTAGCACGTTTGTGGTGTCATGCTACTCTTATCTACTGCACCTGGAACAATTCTAGCCCACCTACTCTGCACATGTTTCTTACAGCTATGAACATTCACCAGTGTGCTGGAGGGATGAGACTTGTTTAAGTGGGAGCTGAGTTTAAACTTTAGCTACCATTTCAATGCTTCTAGGTTTTAAGAAGCAAAATATCTTTTATATTTTGAGATAGTACCTCTAGGACAACATATGAAAGGAAGAGGCACTGCTCATATTTAATCCAGATTTCATGGCATTTCTGACCATATTTGTAGGTTAATTCCTAAAGGACAGTTTTAATCAAAATTAACACAAGAATGCAGTCATAAACTCATTATTTTGGAAGGAAGACAGCTGATTATGGAGTACAAGCATAGGGCAAGTAACCTTCATCTTGCGTTTTAACTACGCACAAAACTCATGAGCTATGAATCTATTTAGTTCAGTTATAAATGATCTAGTGTCTGATCCCAAACCAAAAAGAGTCTTTATTTTCTTCCTAATACCCGTAGGAAACTGACAAAATCAAACTGGTAATGTGTTCTTGACTGTTCAATGGCTTTTTTAAGCCTGCAAATTCAGCATTTGCTTGCGCACAATGTGCCTGCATCAACTCATTGTAGTGAAAAAGGTAATTATAGCCTGAGATTTACAGACAACATACTCAAAGACTCTCAAATTTTCAAACTGGCTCACAAATCCCTTAGACTCTAACAATTACAGTCACATTTGGGATTTATAATGTCTTAAATAGGAAGTCTCAACATAGTACTCTAGCAAAATGTTGCACATACATTTCTTACTGCTATTTTCCAAAATAAAATGTTAAGTAACAGCATTCCTAAATTAAAAACTTGAGAGGGCCTTTCTATTCCAAAAACTTGTGTATACAGAAGTCTTCTTTTGCTTGTCTTTTCTCTGTAGTTTGCATGACTTCTGCTGATAAGTTGATTGATGAAAGTAACAGATTTATTTCTTGTGGACATAATTTTGTGTAAGTTGGTAACAACTTGCATATAATTCTCAAACCCTCAGCATACAGTTCCTCAGTGTGTAATTAGTGATTCTCCTGTGGTAGTTCTTGTTCTAAGAAAACCTACTTCTGGTGAGTTTCAGAGCTGCTTAGACTGGGGACATTTTTCAGCCTAAGATCTGCAAAGTAAGAAAGTGAAGAAAAACACGTTACAGGAGATAAGACCCTGTATGCATGCTGTCAAGCACAAGAAGCAAGCATTTCAGGATAGTCTACTTAGACACAAAGTAATAAAGAGGCTACTGAAGCACTGGCTTTGACTTATCAAGCCAACAAATCTGGTAATACAGACACATCAAAAGCTGTTTGAGGGTTGAATCTGGAAAAAGATCCCCTAAATACCACTGTGCATGTTAAGCAGAGTTTGCAAACCGCTATGATGGGTGTGTCTGAGGTTCCCAGGGAAAAGGTGAGTTCTGTGCACCTTCAACGTTTTGCTGGGTATTACGATCTTCAGCTTAAATCTTCATTTGTCAGCTTGACACCCTTTTCTCTCTCTCCCCCAAAGTCAGACACATAAAGAGATGAGGGTTGGTGTAAATACAAGGCCTCTTTATTTTGTTTCCACAGTACATGACTTCCCATTTAGCATGATCAAGCAGAACAGCAGAGATCGCATAAGCCATCTTTACCTAATACATTGCTCTTCTTTGAAACTACATGAGCACAACAGGAAGAATAAAATCAACATTAACTCCTGTTAGGCACTTTTCACAAACAAAAGAACCAGAGCCTGCACACAACAGGCAACAAGCAGACAAAACCAAGGACCAGAACCAGAAAAGTTTACTCCACTGAGATGTCAACATTCCTTTGTGGAAAGAAGGTTTGCCTTGAAACAAGGGCTGAAAACTTTCTCAGCTAAGGAGTATGTGCACCCACTTTTTAAAAGCTTCATCAGTAAAACCTTTTTAAGGAAGATACAACCCAACTCTGAAGCCACAAAGCCAGATAGCACACGGAGATCAAAGCCTTCTCTTGTCACTAAGATTGGTCCATTCTCCTGAAAGCTTGTGTCTATGAAGCTTTTGTGCCTAAATGTGCCTAGGAGCAGTTGTCCAAGCAAAGCCTTTGGTGGCTTAAGTGCAGATCAAGGTAAAACATTGTTATGTTTTTGTTAGCTGCTCACAGTTTACCTCTTGGTCTTTTATGTCCTGGTCTTGGCTGGGTTTAATTGTTAGGAGCTGACTTAAGTCATTAAGACAAGTCACTGAGTGCAAGAGCCATCTACTTTCTGTGACAAAGATTGTGAGTTGGTTTAGGCAGGTGGGTTTAAGATTGCCTTTTAGCCCTACCTTTCTCCCAACTCCACTCATTCAGCAGTTACTTTCAAATTAAACCCAGGAGTATGAGAAACCATGGTCTAAAGCCAGAATAAAAGTGAGTCCTGACCAGAGAATGAAGTGCGGGTCTTTGTCTGACTACTGCATTCACTTCTACAGAAGTGACTGCCTCTGCAGAAGCCACAGGGGATGCCTTTGGTTGGAGTACACCCTGATTCAGGGCCTTTTCCAAGAAAAACATCCCACCAAAATTTCCAGGAGACTGGCTCCAAAAATATTGCTCAGCTGTTTGAAAAACAAACAAACAAACAAACCAAACAAAAAAAAAATAAACAACAAACCCCTCATAGTGCTATTAACTTTGCACAACAGATTGCTGTTGATGTTGCTGATGTCCTTTTGGCTTACCAAGAATTGTTTTTGTTGATGTTGTTACTGGTTTTTGTATAGAGAGCCAATGTAATTTGCTGGCTTCACTGCTGAGAGAAGCATGAGCTGTTGCACATACAGTACCAGGGCGTAAAAAAGCTCCATCTTTAAGCCTAAGTACCTCATACCTAGAAATTCACTATCAACTATGTGTTTGTGTAATTTAAACCCCTGTGCTCTCTGCAGTGTACTTAAGTTCAAAACAGTCTGATTTTTTAAGACTGCTGGCTTATTTTCGGCTACTCTAGCCACACCACATGCTTGTCTTCCAGGGTCCAGCTCAGTCATCACTGCTTCATGAGGCACATGACAGTGGATGATGCCTGGAGCATGCAGGAGCACAGACTGTTCCCCCAGACCAGACTAGTTTAGTCTCTGGCAATGGGCAATGCCAAATAAGACATTTGGAGATAAAGCATAACCTGCCCTTGCATGAGGTTTCTTCTGGAGCTTTTAAAGTTTTGAAGTAGAGGTTGAGTGGTTGAAAAGTGTTATGTAATTGTGCTAGGATTAGCTACAATTATTTGGGCTTGTATTATTAAGCATGTAAGTAACCACTTTGGAAATGTGATCAGTCATTGGGCCTCAATGGCTTTCAGAAGGAATGAAGTCTGTGATTAAACAGAACATTGCCTGAAAATGTATCTTCTTTTCTTAGCATTTCCTACCTAAAACTTCACTGTCATCTTGTTTTTGAGTTCCTCTGATACAGCTTCTTTTTGCTTTGCATTATTGTGCATTCTGATACCAACCTTTTAAAATATCTTTTTTTTTTTGAGAGAGAGAGTTTTCCTTTTCATGGTCCTTTCTCAAATTTTCAAAGTCCTTTGGCTTTTTTTTTTTTTTTTAGATACCTACTACTTATACACTATCATTTCAGAGATGAGTTGACCACGGCTATGCACAGGCTGCAGATGAGGCAGCACTGTTTATTCTTGAAAATCCAGTATTTTAAAAGCTGTCCACCATATCATCTGTTACGGACTGTTCCTGGAAATGTTCAAACCAACATTTTTAAATAGCCTATTTGAGTAATGTTGTTAATATATTTTCATTTTAAAACTGAGATATTCTTTGAAAGACAATACACAAGTCTTCATTTCAAGACTTTTGAATTGTTTTTAAATGTATGATCAGAATAGTTACATTCTCCTTTGTTCAGTAGAATAGCAAGGATTATTGCCTTTTTGCTAATCTGCATTGCATAATCACAATTAAAATACAAAAGAATCTACTTCTCTGTAAATATTTTTAAATTAAAACATTACTGTTTATGTGAGCTTTCACTACACCATTTTAGTTTTTTCATTCATGAGTGTATAATCACAGATTTTTATATAGGGTCATTTTAACATTTCTTTTTTTAACAGTAAGTCCACTTACAATACAATAATGAAAATGTTTAGTCCAGTGAGCAAACACATATTTTTTCCCCTAGAAAGCTTTCTGGTTGCACAAAACCCACAGAATAAATACAACCCAAATGTTGCTTTAGGTCAAGGCAACATTTTAAAGTGCAGAACTCCACTTGCCACACATGAATAATTCAAATAATGCTGCATAATGCATAAGCAATACTTACTAGCATTTCATTAATAATCAAAACCTAAAGTGACACAATGAGATCAACCTGTAACAGTAATTTAAGTACATTCCATTTATAATAAGTGCTCATATGAACATAGAACACAGTAAGCATATCATCCCAACAAGCAAGCTTTCCATAAACTACCTTTTTCTTTGTCTGAATGGTGTGATAACTTTGAACACAAAAGACACATTAAGAAACACAGATCAATCCACAAGCTGGCAAGAGAATTAATAGGGAATGACATTTGGAAACAGCTGTGTGTACATTTTTCCAAAAGCTTTATTTTCAGTCAGTAGCACTGTGTCAATTTATACTGACTTAAAATTATCCCTTTCTTTTCTTCCACCTACTCATCTCCCCTCAGTGTTTGGTTGTTTTATTTTTCCCTTTTTTTATTTTCTTTTCTTCTCTTAAGAAGAGGAAGGGAGAAGGAGGATGCTTTTATTTGTCTTCAGCTACTAAGTTCTGTGACAATAAGGACGGAAGCAAAATAGTCCAAGTCCTCAGCTCTGCCTCCATTAGCATTTTGGTTTGAGATAGTAGTGCTGTTCGGAAGTGAATTTCCAATCATCCTCTCTTATGGAACTTTGGTTCAGTTTGCAGGGTGGTTTTGGTATGCAAAAATTAAGTTTATTTTGAAGAAAACTACACTGGGGGCCCACCTGCATGCCAAATACACTCTGGCCTCTAAAAGAGACACTAAGAGTCTGAACCAGTCGTTTGGCCTGCTTCAAACTGCATATGCAGTGAGGACATTTATCCAAGGAAACAAACTGCATATGCAGTGGGGACACTGATCCAAGGAAAGAGACTATATGAAGTCTTAAGTTACATATAGTGTAGATTTACAAGTCCCAGCAGTAGCTGCTTTCATCTGCTTATCCTCCCCTACTAGAACAAGCATTTCAGAAATATACACATTGCCAAAGAGTCACAAGGACTGAAACTTCACAGTAATATCCTCAGGAACTTTACCAAAATTGCTTCAGAGAAGTCTGGCAACTACATCCTCTGTATCTCCTAAACCCTTAAACTTCTGTGTGTAAGCCATCTACCACTGAACAAGCTTTCAGGACTACCACAGAGAACCCAACCTCACCTTTTTTTCTGACACTACAGCCTTCTTCCATTGAATTCTATTTCAGGTGCTGCAGTTGAAAGTACCTCCTGGTCTATGTGTTGTATTAATTCCTCCACAGGCTTCCTTTCACATAAAATTAAAGCTTCTTTCCTTCACCCCTAAGCACTTCAGCAATTAGTGTAATCTTGTTCCTCACTCCTTCGGGTCTTTGGCACTGCAGGGGCTCACAGCACTCTCTGCAAACGAAGTTCCTTCTCCAGCTCAGATTCTTCAAAAGCTGAGTCTCCATTTCTGAGTCTGGGTAGTGCCTGGGTACTAGACACTAGTAAAGCTATAATCAGAAGGCACAGTTCCTACCTTGTGCCTGAATTTAACAAGAATTAAATTGCTCATGACACAGCCAACACTCAGATACAAAGCTCATTGGCAGCAGTTATCATAGGGCTGCCAAAGCACCCCTTTGTAACTGGACCAGCAGCATAGTGTTGAACTTGTTAAAGTTTTTCTGTATTCCCTATTCCCAGTTCGCAAATAAGTGACTCCTCCCCCCCCACAAATCTCTTTAAGAAGAAATGCTGAATCCCATTCTTAACAACACTACAAAATAGTGAGAAATAGTGCAGTCTGAGACAGTTAAGGCTACCATTAAAGTAAAAGCGCTGATTTAATTTATAGCTGTGAAGGTGAAGAAGTAGGGCACAAACACACGTTGTACATAAAGCTGTGTAATATTTCTCTGCCCCAGAAAACATTCTTGAAGGAAAGCCAAAGCTGAAAACCATGCAACTCCCAAAAATAAGTTTTAAACAGTAGCTGGGAGGATTAAAACATATGTCTCACATATCTTTGGTTCTGAAATGTGAAATCTGGTCAATTAAAGTCATGTCAAAAATTCACAAGGAAAAATGCCCCCTGAATCAGGAAACTAAGTTAAATAGCTGACAATTGTATTTGTCAAGCATGTGTGCTGCTGTGTAGGTGATTGGGACGCATGAGAAACAAAGTGGCTAAGAAAACACCCTGATGGAATGTGGAAATCTTAATCCCCAGATCTTGAGTCGTAAAGCCTTAGGAATCATTGATCATAATGGATATGAAGCCGGCATCTTTGCAAGGGCATGCAGAGCACAGCGCCCTGTGAAGGTACCCAGGCTAACTTTCCAGGAGCAAGCCGCACAACTGCACCCCGGTGATGCCTAAAAGCCAATATACCCTGCTCTTCAGTAGGGCTAATTGGCAAAAAAAAAACCACACTGAAAAGACTGCTGCTTTAGTTGCCCAAGCCAGCTCTTACACTTCCGTTTGATGCCATACCGGCTCATGTAGACATAACCATAATGGTACATAAGCTTTGAAAATGCTTTTAATATCAGAAAGTTATCAGTGATGTTGGGTCAAGTAGTCTCTCAGAAGTAGACATGAAGTGAGACTTCGGTGCAGTGACCTCCCTTGTTCTGTGAACAGAGGCAAGTCCTGTGCCTTTATATCCCCATAAAGTGAGATAATAGCGTGAAACAAAGTTTAGTGAAATCAAAGAAGTTTGAAGCAGGCCATAAAACAAATACACACGTCTATGTAGTAACTCAACACAATATTGTCTCTACTGACACTGAATTTGTCTTGCAAAAAACATAATAAACATACAAGAAGCAATCCCCTCTCAATCCAATTTCAGGAAAAAAAAGACAAGATGTCTCTGATAAAAAATAGGGAAATATGCTTTTTTAACAGAAGGAAATAACACAGATTTCCAAAATTAAAAGGGTGCACTTTTAACGTGGAATTGTACAGGGCTGGAATTATGGCTGCCATATTGAAAAAAAAAAAAAACAAAAAGCACATTAAAGCTGAGCTGTGTTGTCCAGTGAGAGTTTCCACCTCAAGTCAAAGATGGTAATGGCCAAAAATACCCTGTTTCTCTTGGACTTTGTAAAAACTCACTTCCCTTACAGAAAGAAGGGGCTCCTTCTGTCTGAACAGTCAGGAGCAAATGACCTTTAGATGGGTCTGCAGGAAGCTGAATTAGATGAAGCATTCTCTGTAGTCCAGGAAAACATCAAAATTTTTTTGCCATTGAAGAGCTGTTCAAGTATCTTAATGCCTGCTTCTAAATTAATACAGGTTTCATTCAGCTGTCACTCAGCTGAAATGATTGCAACAGAGTAAGTGGAAGGTCTGGCTGACCAGTTCTAGACCTAGGAACAAATTCTGTGGAAATGCATTTTCAGCTGATGATATTACAGAAAAATGCAGCCCTCCCACTCTCACAGGCAATGTCCCTACGACTAATGCTCCATTTCTTTCTGTTCTTCCACTAATTCTCTTCTGTCTGACTACAAATGACAAATTGGAACTCTTATAATAATAAGGACCCTGATTTTTTTATGAATACATACTTCTCATCCAATTTCCCTTAAAAAATAAGCTCCTAAAGAAGACTGAAAGATGTTCTAAATGCCCCAAATGCCACTGATTTTACCGTACTTGGAAATAATATAATATTACAGAAACTGAATTCTTCCATTATACTCATTACCCGAAAAATCAATTTGCTAGCACTTGCTGCTTTTTTTCTTTTTTTCTTTTTTTTTTAATTCGTATGCATTATAGACAATGATGGTCTCACAGCTCTTCATAATGCTTACTACACTATTATTAAAAGGAATAGCAGGTGTCCTCTTTAATTAAGGTATTTAGCAAATCCCTTATCTGTGCACACATGCTATTTTACACAGAAATTTAAATACTCTTTTCCTCTAGAACCATGACAATTTTGGTAAAGTAATTCTTGAAAGGTCTAACAAAATTTTAATGTTTCAAGTTTTAAAACATTAAACAAAAATGAGGTGCTGTTCCTGATGATCAGGCACTGTGTTTAATCAGTCTATTCCAAATCAGATGCAGAGAGATCAGCAGAGTAGTTTGGAAAAGGGAAATGAATTTATACTGAACTTGAAAAAGGAACCACTTGTTTTCCAGCCACATACACTTCAGAAATATTCCGATCGTCACCTGAAATAACATGGTCAAAACAGAGATTTGCACTTAAATCTATGCAATAATCTAATTAATGAAAATTATGTAATACACTAAATGAGTTTTGGAATACATTATTTGCAGTGACTGTTCCCTAGAACTGTGAAAGTTTATTTGGAGAGAAATAGTCAGGGCTACCACAAAGGTCAATGGATGTTTAAAATACCCCTGCTTTTTTTCAAGAAAAAAACAAGCATTCAGCTGCTACTGTGTGACCTGAGCTTTCTATATATTTAATAGATTCAAACCCTGAAAACATTATTTATCTGTACAGAATTCATGTTGTTGCATCTGAACTAACTTAGGTACCAGGCACCAGTAAAGCTAGATTGCCTCAGCCATTTTCTCGAAAAGGCAAAAGTTGAATTAAAGAATGACACAAACATGGCCAGAACTAACACCAGTTAGGTCTTCATAACAACATAACAGGCAGTGTAGCTCTTGTTCCATACAATGCCCTATAAAGAACATCTGTTCTTTTAGCAGGGTGGAATTGTTTGGGTTGGGTTTTCTGTGTTTTAAAGGCCATCTTCGTTTTTTTGAGGGGGGGGGGAAAAACACAATGGTAACTGGTCTGCCGAAGTCCTTCTGAGCTGAGCTGGTTCTGAACTGGTGATTAGCATGTCAGTGTCATTTTACTGCAAAAAACAATCTAGCTCGTACTGTATATAAATATAGGTGTGGTAATAAATATTACAAAGTCCATCTGATCATTCTAAATGAACTACTTAATTACGTCCCAAAGAATGAAAGTTAAACCACTTGATTCTTACTCAGTATTCATAAATAAACATTAATAAATAAAAGTAAATGTGTATTTTATGCAAATAAATACTAACAGTGACATTCGTATATACACACATTGTAAATAACAATAATTACTGTAAACAAATGGATATTTAATTATGTATAAATAAGTTCATTAATAACCTTAACATTAATTTTTGCAATTTTTTATATAGGAAACAAGAAGACAATTTTATATGGGCAGAGATTCAGAACATACCTAGATACAGGAACTTCTGGAGAGTGTCCTAAAAAAAAGTGTGAGAAAACCAAATTCAGAAAGCATATCTGCTATCTCGTATCATAATTACTTGAAGCTTGAAAGAACTGACATAAATAGTTTTCCATAATATTCCTACTAGCAGTAAACCAAAACTTAATTTGCATGTTTCCTCATAAGTAACTTTCAGTAAAGAGGCTGTATGTCTCGGGAAGAACCCACTGCACAAGTTTGACAGTATAAACAAATACACTAAAAGAGTACTTCTCCTTCCTATTGCTTAGAGTTCTCAAATTCATTTGCTCATTGAAAAATAAGAGAAAATTTTATGCATTCTTAAAGTCCCAATAATTGTTATCTAAAAATGTTTAGACTTAAACTCAAAAATATTTTTTCCAGAATTATTTGAATTAGTTTTAAGAATTTAACCCAATATTACTGTGGTTTAAACAGACTAAGAAAGAGCCACCTTACCACTTATGACCACATAGAATCATAGAATAGTTAGGGTTGGAAAGGAATTTCAGATCAGCAAGTTCCAACCCCCCTGCCATGGGCAGGGACACCTCACACTAAACCATGACACCCAAGGCTCTGTCCAACCCAGACTTGAACACCACTCACAGCTTCCCTGGGCAACCCATTCAAGTGCCTCACCACCCTTGCACTAAAGAATTTCTTCCTCAGATCCAATCTAAACTTCCCCTGTTTAAGTTTGAACCCGTTACTCCTTGTCCTGTTATTGCAGTCCCTAATGAAGTGTCTCTCCCCAGCATCCCTATAGGCCCCCTTCAGATACTGGAAGGCTGCTATGAGGTCTCCATGCAGCCTTCCCTTCTCCAGGCTGACCAGCCCCAACTTTCTCAGCCTATCTTCATACGGGAGGTGCTTCAGTCCCATGATCATCCTTGTGGCCCTCCTCTGGACTTGTTCCAACAGTTCCATGCCCTTCTTATGTCGAGGACACCAAAACTGTACACAATACTCCAAGTGAGGTCTCATGAGAGCAGAGAAGAAGGGCAGGATCAGCTCCTTCGACATATTGAAGTAAACAGTGACATTCAGAATAGAGACAGCAGCTGAAAGTCTGGCCACATCACTAAATTCAAGCTGATCATTACCTTTTCAAATCATAAAGGATTTTGTAAGAAATGTGCCTATTGCATGTCAATGCTTCTTTCATATTTGCATAAAAACTGTGCTTTCAACTCAAATAAGCTGTCTCGAGTTCTCTTTAAGTTTACAACAGCAGTGCAGTCAAGGTACCCTAGTCTTTATCTCATAACAGGTGGCCATTTTTGAGTTTGAACTCAAAGTGTTAACTAAAACTGAATTGCTTTTTCTTGGCTGCCCTCTGTCACTGCAAATAGTTTAATTGTCAGCTTGGGCTAATAAAGCATGCATTTTAAAATGTTACATGCAATTTTGCTCACAGGGATATGGGACAGTCACTGAGGATAGTACTGGTAATATTTCTTCCTTTCCTACTTATTCTGACACAGAATCTTAATTTATAAAATCTAAAGTTCATCTGGACTAAAAGGGTTAAAATAAATACTGCATAAAGTGTCATTCACACATGCTGCCAGCTCCATCACCGCTACTCATGGTGTAAGCAACACTTCCTTGTTTTCTCCCATCAGTTACTGGGGAATCACTTTTACTGCAAATATGATAAGAATGCTGCACAAGGCACCACAAGGAAAGGAAAGCCAGAATCTATTTAAATTATTTAAACTAGACACACATATGAGTTCAGCAAAGCACTTACGTGAGTTTAATGATAAGCACAGAGTTTACAGTACACTTACAAGAATATATTACCTAATGAGCAGCCAATAATAATTTCCCTGCTCTGCCTCTACCAGAATTTCAGAAAAGCATTCTGGTATTTTTCTGGGCATAGATGTTTTGATGTTCAACTGCATTATTTCTGTGTGACTCTGAAAATAAATGAGGCTGTAATTTTCATTAGCAGTGGGGGAAAAAAACTCCTGGAAATGTCTACTGTAGATACAAGATAGAATGAAAAATTTGGGGCTATTCAGCCAGGAGAAGAGAAGGCTGCATGAAGACCTCATAATAGCCTTCCACTCTCTGAAGGAGGCCTATAAAAATGGCGGTTATGGACTCTTCTTTAGGGACTGTAGTGACAGGACAAGGAGTAACAGGTTTAAACTTAAACAGGGGAAGTTTAGATTGGATATAAGGAGGAACTTCTTGACTGTAAGTGTGCTGAGGCACTGAAATGGGTTGCCCAGGAAAGTTGTGAATGCTTCATCCCTGGTGACGTTCAAGACCAGGTTGGACAAAGCCTTGGGTGACATGGTTTAGAGTGAGTGTCCTTGCCCATGGCAGGGGGCTGGAACTAGATGATCTTAAGGTCCTTTCCAACCCTAACTAGTCTATGATTCTATGATAGCAAGGTTGTAAAAAAACCCAAAACCAAAAAACAAATCCAAACAAAGAAATAACCACTGAACTTCTTTGCTGAATACAGACAGCAGTGGCTTATTACATCTGATTCCTGTTATTGGAATAACTCCCAAGAGATTTATTCTGGCTGTAACACAGACCTTCCCCACATCATTACTGGTAATTTTTTGGATCACTAATCCTGTTCTGATTACCTCAAAATTATCAGCAGAGAACAAGTCAAAAGGGCTGTCTGAAGCCTTCGTATTGATCAGCAGTGCATCAAATTCTTTGCCAACCTCAAAGTTGCCAATCACATCATCTAGTCCTAGAGCTGAGAATAAAAATAGATGCATTATAGACATCTTCAACACAAACCTCTTTCCACCATCTGGAAGCACCTGGAAATTTACTTGAGATGTTCATAAGAAAAATGACGAGAATTTAGATGATTACAATGAAAAACATGAAAGCAAATTCAACAATAAGTATGTTAGCATCTGAGTTCTTAAGTACCCTCTCAGTAAAAAAAACCCGTGTATTTTGGTGAATTTCTGAAGGGCATCTTTTAAGGATAAAAGCAATCTGAAAAACATTTTGACCCCCTCTTTTGTTTTTTTTCTTTGAATGTACTCCATTGATTTTGTATCATTGCAAATGTCATGTATAGACCACTATCTGTTCGATGGGTAACAATAATTGCTTACATTGCAAAAGCATTAAAGCTCCAACAGGGGTAATAAAATGAACTCACAGAAAGATTACAGTATATAATACTACTGACCTTGCTAACACAGTATTAGATTTAATTGTTTAAACAGTCTAAGTAGCTTTGACAGTTTGTATATACCTATTATAATAGTTACATATAACAATACACTAATAACAGAGGTGTGCAGAGAGGACAATTTAAGGTAATTGTCAGGAATAAAGAACAATATGGTGTAGAAAAATAATCATAATAATCTGAAGTCTCATATCCACCTGTAAGGCTTATTATTTCAAAGCTTTATTACAACCTCTGGTTCTCAGGTCCATAAGCACTGAAAATCTACAGTTTCATTTTCAGCAGCTAGGTGCTTGCAAGTGCTTGGAATACCTAAAAAGAGGACTCTGTGCCTCCTTGGAAATTACTTAAGATAGTTATAAATTGGACAATATGTGTACTAAATCAGCTTCTCCAATACTCCTGAGTTAAACTAAGTTATCAAAGGGGATAATACCTGCAAATAATTTGTCCACTTGTTTTCAGATTGCTCCTCTCCAACAAAAGAACTTCAGCCTCTAGTGAAGTTTGTGCGTGGCAGGAACTTCACAGTACTTTAAAAATGGTTAAACTCCTGTAAATGGTGAAATATTTTGACTACCTACCAGTTTCAACGAAAACGATCTCATATATTACAAAAAGTAAGGCTTTTGAGCAGACTGCAATTTTTAGATTAAACACATGGGGGTGATAAGTGCTTGGGAGTCAAAGCAAAACAAAGACCCACAACACAAAGAATCACTCATTTAAATCTCTGCAAACCATACCTGCCCTGGCTACTCTAAGGTTGCATGAATGGTTTTTATCCTGCCCTCGAAAGTGATTCGGTAAAGAAAAAACATCTCAAAATCAATATTAAAAATAATCACACTACTAACTAAACCTAAGAACCCAGATAAAACAAGAGCAAGAGTAACTGGGAAGGGAAACCATGTGCGAGTTTGGGATTTTAACAAATATTCCTTTCCATGCCTCAGCTAATTTATTCTCACCTTTCATGAGAACAGTATATACTGTGAAAAAATCCCAAGCTTTCTCCTGTTTTGTTCTCTGCCCATTTTCAGTCTTCTCTCTTTCCCCATTACAACCTCTAGAAATTCAAATGCAGTCCTAAGACCTGTTTGATGATATTTTTATTACCTCTTTCAGACTTCCATTAATAGTTCATAACAGTGTTTTCCGACAACTAGAGGAAGACTTAGGATCAGTTGTTTAGCAGTTTGCTCATTTCTGCTATGTGAAATGTATTAAATTTTTACTTATGTGTGGGTTTGCCCTCTGGTTGATCATATAAGTTCTGCTAAAACTTTGCTAATTGTATAAATCTGTATGTGCATATGATCATGGCAAAACATGCCAGTGAACCAAAATAACTGCTATACTACATGACATACACTGTATGAGCATACTCTGCAGATGTAATTATACCTTAAAAAAATTTTTTTGCATATCCTGCTTAAACTTTGTGCATTTCTCTGACTGAGGAGTGATTTGCATGATGTTTTGATTTCCTGGAAAGACAGTGATGAACTGCCTCACTGAGAGCTACAAAAACAGAAACAAAATTAGGAATCAATGACAAACAGGATTCTTGATTGTACAGTAATTGCCCATCTTCTTCTCTAAGTGCTGGTTGCTGAGAAAACAAATTTCTAAGTGGTGTGATAAACACACTAGCACTAATGATTAAGAAGTCTGAGGATCTTTGCAAAGAAAATGTACAGCTCTGAAAAATCATTAAGATTCTATTGTTAAGCTCTCAACATCAATATGAATACTCCTCTGGAATGAGCCTAGTATGGGCACAAGAGACTGAAGGATCTCTCTCCCCAGATGCCATTTTAGATGCCATCACTCTGGCACCAGAAATTCTGTGAATTCAGCCACCTTTTAAAGGGAGGGAGACTTAACATCAAGAAGAGCTGTAGTTCTCTAAAGAAATCTTAAAGAAATTTCTTCTTACCTTGGCTTCCTCCCAGAGTGGCTAGTTGAAAAGCTTCTTCAAGAGTTAGTCCCATTTCATTCACTTTATTGACTTGAAGGCTATTAGATGCCATCATTGTTTTTCTGATGGCATCAAGCATAGAAGCTGAATATCCACCGGCAACATCTAAAAGAGATCAGATTCTTAGAAACAAGCTTTGGGAACAATTCTCTGGGTTAAACTTCTATGATCTTTAATTAAATGCTACAAACAGATGCGTTAAACACAGAAAGTTCTACTGCAAAGCGCTGTCTCTGAATGTGTAATTCCTAGTAAGTGTGCTCCCACATAGAACATCAGGTAAATAGAACACAACGCACAATATCAGAAACCTGAAAAGTTGTTTTTCAAGCCCTGTTTACTTTCATAACAGAAACAGAACCTTCTTCATTCATTTTTGGTTTTCTTTTTAAACACTTTTAGAACCAGCTCTTAGTTTCGGTACTCTAGACTTCATTACTCTAGAAGCAGTGAAAAAACAAAAGCAGGTCCATAAGCTGGAGACATGCTGTCTTTTAAATACAAACAAGTAGGCACATTTTTGCATTTCCCAGTGGTTTCCAAAAGAAACCATTTTTACAGCAAACTACTAACCTGTGCCAAGGCCAAGTTTCACATTGTTTTTCAGGACCTTTTGCACATTTAAGACGCCACTGCGCAACCTGCATTGGAAGAAGAAATGTATTCTACATGAAACATGCAGAGAAAGTTCAGGAAGATTAGGGCTGCAGAGTTGTTCATGACACAGGAATCAGAATGTGTGCAATAGATTTGGTTTATTAAACTGGGCTAGAACACTTGCATTCATACATCTGAAAGATGAGGTTTAAACGTTTAAAACAAAGGCAGTCTTTCTCAGTTAAAACCTCCCAGTTTTACAGTTATCTGCTGAAAACAGACTTTCAGTATAACCATAAAAAAGTCCAAATATGGTGTAAAATATATTCCAGAAGATGGTAATTCATGTCATGAGCTTCAGTAAGTCAACACAAACAAGATATTGATTATGTTAGAAGCAAAATTGCTGTTGACATTTAGGACAGTATCCTGGCTGGATACCACACAATATCTCATTTCTGCTTAATAGAAAAAAGACTATACAGCACATTCCCATTTCCCCAAAACATATGCATACTTTGGAACAGAAACATCCTGAATTTTCAACTGATAGAACAGTCAGAAGAAATAAAGATTTAAGAAATAAGTATTTATTTATATAGAGAGAGATAGATATGTATATGACTATATTGAAAGATCACAAGTCAGTCCAGGTCCAGGCAGAAGTGGAGCATGAATGGTCATACTTAATCCAGTATGTCACTTCTGGTTGAACAGAATAGTATATTTATAGTATATATAGAGAATATATAGTAGCTGCGTAACAGTGGGCTGAACTCAGGGTACTATGTGAACAACAGCTTGATTTAATTGTACACGCATTTTTCTTAACTTACGAAAAATTAGAATTGGGGCAATGTGAAATTGCAGCTCCACGAAGACTAAAAAGTTTCAGCTCTTCTTCAGAAAGATAACAGGCATGAGCCATCACTGTCTAAAGAAAAACAGAATCACCAATTCACTCGATATTGCATTTAATTCAGAGCCTGTGATTTTTGCTTCATCGCTTTCAATAGTTAAAAGGACACCTGTTACCACCAAGGGAAATTAATGCACTGCATGAATGAAGCTCTTGAAAGTAGAAAAGCTCTCATTAACTTCAGTGTGCCTGACATATTCACTCTCTCAGCTTTTTTTTTTTTTTAATTTTTTAACCTAAGAAGATAGGGTGCTGACTCTTGCAGTGACTGCTGTGACTTAAAAGCTTCCAGGAACAAAAGCAAGAATTCCCCAGTTGCCATAATGCTGCAGTAATCTAACAATTTTTATTTTGTAACTAACACAGATTTTAAGTACTGGGGCTAGGAACACAACAGAGAGAATGGAAGATGCACATTCTCTTACATGTTTCCCATTTTCTATCTAAAGGCTTGCACCAGTTATACATATACATATGCATGAAATATTAATGGAATATGTCCAGGAAGCTAGGGACCAGGTTCGGAAAGCTAAGGCCCACTTAGAATTAAACTTGGCTAGGGATGTTAAGGACAACAGGAAGGGATTCTATGGGTATATT
>JANRGW010014474.1:0-17638 GCA_024733675.1 Psilopsiagon aymara | reverse complement strand
CACGCAGCCTTCTCTTCTCCAGGCTGAACGGCCCCAACTTTCTCATCCTATCTTCATATGGGAGGTGCTCCAGTCCCATGATCATCCTCATGGCCCCCCTCTGGGCTTGTTCCAACAGTTGCACATCGTTTTTATGTTGAGGACACCAGAACTGCACACAATACTCCAAGTGAGATCTCACGAGAGCAGAGTAGAGGAGCAGGATCACCTTAGGATAAGGCAGTGTTTTGTAGTATGGCTCTCTGATGTTGAAAAGCCTGGTAGGTTATTCTTTTATGATCTGGACCATAATAATTTACCCATTTATGATAGTCGTACAGCTTAAGATGAAGCAAAGTTTTACCTACAAGTATCTGGAGTGTGCTGGTTTTTGCTGGCCCAATTGAAACCAGGGCAGGAGCTATTGGGGCACTCTACAAAATTTAAAATCTGAATTTAACCCACTTGTAAAGAAACACAAATTGAGGAGGACCCATATTTGCAATGACAATGAGCTGTCACTGTAAAAAAAAATCAAAAGATATCAAAACCAGATTTTAAAAAGTCAGGAAGATGATACTCTTTGTGATGGATGAAAGCGAAAAATCAGTTGGTGCGTTATGTGGTGTAACAGCTGCATCAAATACAGAAGGACACTTTCTGCTGTTTATATTTGGTTGATATAATGTTCATGTGAAACCCTGGAGTACAACTTGTCCCTCAAAATCTGAGATTCATAAATTACTCATTGAAAGCTTGGATTTGCTTTCACTGCATCAGAGAGAGGAAAATCTAAAGCCAGTCCCTGAAGAACTAAAGTGTTAAACCAGCCAACTCCTTCAAACATGCAGTATATCCATGTGCTGGTTTAAAATTTCAATCTTAGTCATACAGATGTGAAACCTCCCTCTGAAGTAAGTGGTTATTTTCAGTTATAGTGATGGAAGACAAAGCACAATGCAACTCACTGCCTGAGGAATAGAAACCCTTAAAACTTGCTATGACTGAGGCAGAAAAAGGCACTTTATTATTTTGTCTAAGTATACCTTGACACTGCATTGTTATTTGAAAATTGCTCCAAAACTTGCTGTTTCTTGAGTCTGTGATAGCACCTGAGGGGTGACATATGTGCAAGGGATGAGACATCTGGTCTGGAACAAAGCTGTCTTTTAGCCCAGAATAAACATCACTTGTTCTTCTACTTCAAAAAGCAGGCAGAGTTAGGGATGAAAGCCAGGTGAATGTTTCACAGTGCATATCAAAAGTGATTATAATAACAAGAGCTTACAGGGCATGCAATTTAATTGCCTCTCCAGAATCCAGGGTGTTTGTCTGCTTTCTGGTTTTGTGGATGCCTCACTGTGGTTAACCAGGTTTGTTTTAGTGGCAGCAGATGACGTTGCAGCCCACCTCATGAAGCTGTGTGTGGCAGGATCTGCATAAAGCCTCTTTTTAGTTTAGCCAGTTGCCTGTGTTCATTAGACTGAGAGAAGATGGTGTGGTCTCTGGAGGGCTTCTGCTCACGTTCCAGTGTGGTACAAGTATTACCTGCTGTGTTGACTATTGCTGATGAAGCCTGGTGGGTCTCTCCCTTTGGAGAAAGCTCTCTTTGGTAACTTTGCTTCTGACCTGTGAGGTATCAAATGGCAGGGAGGGACTGTGGGGCCAGGCTGGGAATACACCTTCTGGAAGGGTTGTTCAAATGTGGTACCCCCTGGTGCCAGTGCATCCCTGTGATGCCCCTCTCCAGCTGGCATCCTGGCCAGGCTGACCACCTCTGTAAAGTACATTGGACCACAGAGCAGGAGAGGTGCCGCAGTGTCAGGGGAGCTTTAGCCTTGTCTCTGTGAAATGACGATGAAGGAATGAACAGTATGAGCCTGTCAGTTTATGGGGTTTGACAGGACTATTGAGAGTTGAAGGGAATAAAACTATACAGCTCTTGATATTCTAATCCTTGGCACCTTTTGTGAGGGCACAATATGAATGTGATGTGGCAAAGTCAGTATTCAGTCCCGAGCCAGTCAGGTATTTTCATTGCCCGTAAAATCTATAAAATTGACAGGGCTGGAGAATAAAAATTTGAAACAGGTCCAGTAGTTGAAACATTTATGGATGTTCTCCAAATTAGAAACAATTGGCAAGCTGCTGGCAAAAAATGTGGTTAGTGACTTCTGTGAACTGTGTCATTTTTGATAATACAGGCAAGAAATACTATTTAATATCCCAGAAGACTCTTCTTGAAAAAGAAAATAAAAGACACACTCTACCCCCATCTTTTCTTCTAGCGTGGCAACATGGTCACTGTATGGCAAAACTGGGTGTATGACACGGTAAAAACCACAGTTATTGCTCCACTTTTACTTGCTGTAAACAAATAACCACTGGAAGAAGGAGAGAGATGACTCCTTTGGGACTGAGTTTGAGTTCTGTTCAGGTTTGGTCTCCTGGCTTCAGACTTCCTTTTAGAAAGGTGGTGAAAATTTAATTCATTTTTAGACGCTGACTCTTGGGGAGGTCGTTTCAAGGATGGATTTTCTTGACAGAAATATTTTTGCAGGCTTCAGTGCAGTATATACCTAAGGGGCTTGATGCATCTGGGACGTAGCAAACCTACTGAGCATGTGCTGATTCTGCATTATAAGTGAGGCATTCTGAGCATGTCAAACATAGCAGAAACACAGATCATCTATGAAGTCTGTGGACTAAAATCAAGCACTCCATCCTCCCAGAGAATCAGACTTTTGAAAGTGCACTGAATAGCAAACTTCCTCCCCAGTGGTTTCTGGATGCTGGGCAAGCCAGAAGCAGTTGGACATAGGAAGAAATCCTCATGTTATGCCCAGGTAACACTTGAGTTGGAGAAGTGAGTGTGCCAAGAGACTTTCTCAGAAAGAATCACTGCAGGTGGCTCTCGAGGTAGGTGGAACTAAAGGGATGCCATGAGAGGCTACCTGAAGAGCTTAAGAGGAAAAATTCTGTGGAAAAGACCTTTTCCTGATGTTATTTCAAGCTGGTCCTGACCAATTTATATGGACAAGGTCTGGTTTTTTTGCGATGTAAAATCCAAGTAGAAATCCCATGTTTTGCTTTCAAAGAGATCAGTAGATACATTGGCCTATTACGGGGACAGCATAAGCAGAACTAAGTAGGAGATAACAGGATTTCTGTTGTATTTCCACTACAAACCACAGCAGATTTTCAGCACAGATATTTTACTGATCTTTACATATATTACAGTTCATTACTGACTTCTCTCTTAAATTCTCAAAGTACTTTTTACAAGGTTGCCACTAGCATCACCTAAGACACCCATTAAAGGTAATTGAGACTTGTCTAGAATAAATGTCTTTATGCAAGATCAAAGGGAAAGGGATGAAAAGAACAGGAAATCCTTAGAACAGATTAGCATCACTAGTGTGGCTTTCTGTCTCAGATGGTCAATGATGTTGACATCATATTATTTATGTTCAAATTTTACAGGATTTTAGGGGAGTGGGAAAGGTGCTCCCAAGACAACCATATGCCATTTTTTATAAGTCTTATTTTGAGCTTTGTGATATGGCTTTCAATCCCTGATGGTCTTCTGTTGTCACCTACTGTTGGAGGGAGCACAGCTATAAAACGAAACTTCTTGGTATGATGCCCATGCAGAATGAATTTAATAGCTGCTCTTATATTTGGAGTTCTTCTATATATAGGTAGTTCTGAAAGCAGCCCTGAGGGGCATTTTTCTCCAGGTACAAGTTGCCCAAGATAGTTGTCAATAGATATTTCAGACCTGTTAAACACAAATAACCTGCTAAGTTACTAACCACCAGTTTGATACCACTGAAAGATTTCCCCTCCTTTCCCATTTATCCTAGGTACCAGAAAACGTGAGCTCCTAAGGCTACAATGTGAGTCACAAAGAAGCCAGTTTGGCCACTGTAAATTAAGCCTCATAATGGTCCCATTGAACTGTGATGACAGCTACTGCTGGGTGATGTTAAATGTGTGAGAATTGCTGCAGGAGAGGGCTGGAGGAAACAAAGGGGAAACATGCTAAAATTTGCAGAGCCAGGTCAGGTAAGGACTGGAAAAAATTGTAGAGGAAAAGCTTTATAATAAATTCTGGTGAGATGTAGGCAATTTCTGCAGTCATACTTCTCTATGGGGATAAAGGATCTGAAACTGAAGGCAGAATCTCCGTGAGGAAAGCTGGCAAAAGGGTGCAGGAGTGAGAAACTGCCGAAAAAAAGCTATACTCAACCGAGATGTGTCCATACTGCCTCATATTACAGTTGCTCTCCCCTCATCTAGGCTTCCCTGTAAAAAGACACAGAGCTAGAAAGACATTCCTGTGTCCACCTAAAAGAAGTATCCATGCAGAACAAGAATAAATGCTTTTCAAAAGTGGAAAAAGTCCTTTGCAGGATAAGAAAGGGATTTGGGCAGAGATTAAAGTGCCTGTGAATGTTTTGATAACAAAGTCTAGTAACTAAACCCAGAAATTAAACCGTTTTTTCAAATGTAAGAATGAAAAAGAAAATAGGACTTTATTTTGGTTCATACTTGTCTTTCCAAAGTGCAACACCTCATCCCTCTATAAACGGTAGCAATACCAATGTAAGAAAGCACGTGATACTCCTACTAGTCTGCAATTAACGGAAAAGTGTTTAATGTTTTTAGGCACAAGCATCAATGACTTTCTAGAGGTTTCTTTAAAAATGAAAGCACACACAAATAAAATAGGGCTTGCATTGTTATTATAGAAATTTGGGTCTGACGTTATATATTTTTTAAATATATATATTAAACAGTCTGAATTATTTGTGTGTATTTCATGGTTTATGAGGTTTTTGGTATTCATTTTCAAGCCTTCTTCCACAGCAGTGACATCTGACAAAGCTAATATTTATTATTTTAATGAGCTGAGATTTCCACATAGTCACTTAACTTGAGGATTACGGTTTTAAGCATAGCATTAAATCTTATGATACAGCTCATGTTATCAGATAATTATTTCCTTCATAAAACTTAGCAGGGAGCTATTGCATGCTCCACCAAGTCAAGTGAAGTGACCTTACATGACAGGTTCTTAACTGCCAAAGACAAAAGTTAGCTAAAAAATGACCTGGTTTCCCATGCTTTTGCAGCAGCAACTTATCAATATCTCAACAGGAAAGGCAAACCCACTGACGAGCTGGTCTTATCTCATTTAGATTACAGCCTTGTGACTTAGAGAAAGAGGTATGGGAAGAGCTTTTCTAAGAGGAAAATTTACCAGTTTAATTGGCCTGCTTGTTTGATTTGAGCAAAGACTATTCCATTGCATGCCAGCGCAGCAGCTCAGAGATTTAGATAAAAAGCTATTGCTTGTTCACTTCCTATCAGTCGAGCCCTGCTATGAGAGAAAACAGAAGCAAACTCCTGTCTGGAAAGTCCTAAGGAGCTGGGAATTAATTTCACAAGGAGCCTGGCATGGGACTTAATGTCTACCAGATCCTGATGACTACTTGATGAATCCTGCATTTACTTATAGAAAGCTTAATTGAGTTGACACAGGAATATTCCATTTGCAGTGCAAACAAATAAGCTAAAAAAGGGTTAGTTAGACATTCTTAGTGGAGTCAGATTGAGCGTCAATCCTAGCAAAGTGTAGATGCTCTGCTTCTGGTTTGTGCGACGGATAGGCAACCTGTTTCACTAAACAGCATACCTTTTCTTATGCTTAGCAATAAAAAGCTTTGCTTTTCTTGCAGCAGAGTTCAATATTATAGAAATGGGGAAATCAATTTTAAGTCTGCACTTCAGTAATATTAATATCGACCTTGTTCTGCATCTAAAGTGCTTACCTCAGAGCTACTGGAGATACACTAGTTGAAAGGTCTTACAGCAAACCTTTGAAAATAGAAGACCCTTAAACTTAAGGAAAGAAGAAGCCTTTAATAAATATTCAATTTAAAGACAATGATCAAAAAGCTATCGTAATCAGTAATAAGAATTTAAGCTATTTGTTTCTCCTTTTACATATTTTGACAGGTTATTCATGGGCATAACTGCTATGAATTAGGTCATGAAAACAGAAACATGCCACCTGAAACAGCTGCCAGTTTTCAACTTTACAGATTTAACTATGCAGCTTAATACTGAGACATCTTTCCAATGCAGTTAACTAACATATTACCAGGGTAGAATAAGCATATTGCTATTCTACAGATGTGAATCAACTGAGAGAGGGCTGAAGAATCTATCTTACATTGTTTTACCCAAGTAACACCCTCCAGAGGGTATTTGCCTTCTCTGTCATACATGGGTACAGTTTCTCTACCCGCATCACAGTCTTCAGGGCTACTACTGCACCTGCCCTAAGACAACCACATTGAGCAGCCATGTTTTCAGGTAATGCCCTGAAGAACTGGGTGATAACAGATGCGGTCACTGAGGAACTTTGCAAAGCCCCATCTGCAGCACACAGAGGTCACTGTGTCAATGTATCTTTTGGAATAAGCCTACCTTTATCATCCTCCCTGCTTTTCAGTTCTATTTGTGGTTGGTTTGTTCCTGCAAGCTCTTTGAGAGGCATATTCCTCTGCTACTGCCAGGCTTCTGTTTTTCAAGGTCATTCTGCCCGCAGAAAGTGGTGTTTCTGCTGTTTCTCCAAATGGACTTTTAAAAAAAAATTAAAAAAAAAAAAAAAAATCAAACCATAAATAAAATCACTGCACTACATTCAGACCACTGTCCAGATATACGATCATGGAAACTTGTTTTGACACAGTTGGTTTGAGTGAGGCTGTGTGATCAATCTGTAGTGGGCGGAAGGCAGCGTTTGCTATCTTACCTTGCTGTCAGCTCACTACTTCACATATCAGTGTTATGGCTGTAGTTCAGTTCATATTTGTGAAGCCCTGGTTAATGTTAAGCACTCTAGAAGTGATAAAGGTTAACACTATTTTGCCCTGCCATCACACTACTTCAATAGGACAGGGCAGTCCAAACAGGTCTTGACAGTGACTGGATAAGCAAACAACTACCAACAAGCAACTTTGTTTCTGCAAGCAGAGGACTGAGTGGTATCTGGCTGAAGGTCATCCTTTTCTCTGTGTGTGCTTCTCTAAAATACCTTAAATCATGATAAAAGTTGCAGGAAGAAAGCTAAAAAATCTGTCTTTATTTAAATTTCTTTACAGCCCTGATACTGCCCCATGTTTCTAGTAAGTGAAGAAAAGGTATACTCGCTGTGACTTCTTTTGATCTTGGACTGGCACCTGCTGGTAAAGGGAACTGAAGGGGCTGAATGAACGATGGTACAGCAGCAATCAGCTGCAATGAGGTTGGAGAACATGGGGTTGATGGCCAAAGTTATGTCTATACTCCCCATTGCTCTTTCTTTAATCCCATATCTAATCCTTATACTGTCTGATTTGAGAAGTAACAGTTGTGAAAGACAAATAGCAGATCCAGGCTTGCATTCTTGCCTTCCAGAAAGCCTTGTGCAAGTGCGCTGCAATCAGCATTTCAATAAATGCATGTATTTTTTTCATCTAGGATCCTGGAAGTGCTTACCCCTGGAAGGCCCCCCTTCATTTCACTGTTAAAATGGGGTTGTGCACTGTGTGCTTCCTAAACCACATCTCTCCCAGCAAGCCATGGGCACTTAACCTGATTAGTGGTCTTTGAAATGCACTCTAATGAGTGGTACAGTCAGAAAGGAAGAAAGTAGTTTGGAAAATAACAGACAGAAAGAGAACAGTACTTTTTAAACACTTTACTGCTGCATTTGCTTCTGCTTGGCCTTATTAATCAAGTTTAATAGCCAAAGACAGAAGCAATCCAGATTTTCTCAGCAGTTTCAGAATAAACCATAGTGCAAGGAGGATTTTTTTTTGTTTGACTGCTTACTTGAAAAAGTTACAGAAAAAGGCTTACCACATCCTCAGCCCACAGGAGCCTTTTTTTCACACCCACTTCAAGACATGCATAGGCAGAGCAACTCACAGTGCCCAAGTTCAGTGAAGGGGTGAGAATTTTGCCCAGACTGCCAGGCCGCAGCTCCATGTGCAGTAACTGGAAAGAAGTACATAAATCATCTACCATAAGATTGGATTAATTTACCCTAACTAAAGCATCCAGAATTCAGCCCACGTTAAAGGATTTTTCAAGGCTGTGGAATGTACACTGCTAACCGATGGCAGATTTGCCTTCCCAGAAATCTTCTTCCCTACTTTGCCTATGCCCAAAGCCAATTCTGCGTCATGATATGGGTATTTCTTTCAGAAGAACAGTTTAAATTTCCCCTAGCAGCTCAAAATTTTTAATTGCATATGATGGTACAAAATTACTAGACTGAGTATAATTCATCAAGTCAATAAGCCATGTAATACACTTTTTAACCTGAGGCTTCAGAAATCCTTGAATTTTTGTAGGTGTGTTTCCTGTATGTGCTTTGAAACCCAGGACACCTATAGCTTAAGGGAACTGTACAAGCTGCTTTGTTTTGTACAGGCAGCCTTGTGAATAAACGGAACTTACAGCTTCTGTCCACACCTACAGTAATTTTCCTGTGGTTGGGAAATATTCCATTCTTCAAGTACATGTGAGCATTAAATATCTTGGAGGAACAGAAATAATGACTGTACTTCATGGCTTGACTCCAGAGAGAAGACTTCTGGCAACAGAAACTCTGCCTACATTTACACCTGCAGAAGAGGCACCCACATCTAATCTTCCTGTTTTAGGAGCCACTCTGAATTTGTGACACAAAGTGAATATGAAGGCAAGTAGATGTATTCTCTGCTCAAGAAAAAGAATGGTCTGTGGATTATTCGCTTAACTGTAGGGTGAAAATAACATTAGAGCTTTACCAAGATGTTTTCATCCTGGCTGCTAACATGCCCCTCTCCTGGGGCTTAGGTGTGCGGGATGGAGAGGCTATCTCCGGCATCATTGCCAAGACAGAAGTTACCATCCTCCTAAATCTTTGGCTCAGCGCAGACTCCTTGACCTCCATCACCCAACATAAGAAGGCCATGGACCTGCTGGAGCAAGTCCAGAGGAGGGCTACAAATATGATCAGAGGGCTGGAGCACCTCTGCTATGAAGACAGGCTGAAAGAGTTGGGGTTGCTCAGCCTGGAGAAAAGAAGGCTCCAGGGACACCTCATAGCAGCCTTCCAGTACCTAAAGGGGGACTACAAGAAAGCTGAGAGGGACTTCTTACAAGGGCAAGTAGTGATAGGACAAGGGGGAATGGCTTTAAACTGAAAGAGGAGGGTAGATTTCAATTAAAGAAATTCTTTCCTGTGAGACACTGGAACAGTTTTCCCAGAGAAGTTGTGACTATCCTATCCTTGGAAGTGTTCAAAGCCAGGCTGGATGGGGCCTTGAGTGACTTGGTCTAGTAGAAGCTGTCCCTGCCTGTGCCAGCAGGGTCTGAAGTAGGTGATCTTTAAGGTACCTTCCAACCCAAGCCATTCTATGATTCTTTGATTCCACAATCACTCGAAGTGAGCTGGCTTAGAAGCCACAGTATTTAAACTAAAATATGCCTTCAATATATACTTCAGTCCAAACCCTGGCTCATTTCAGCTGGGATAAGCTGGATGTGAGGAGGCGGTAACCCACACAGGGTCCCAGGCAAGGGCATGTTTCAGCAATGACGTGTGCATGGATGGGTGTGCTTGGAGTCTCCCAAGCTGGAGACAACAGCTTGGCAGGCGGACTTAGCCTGGGAGGAGGATAGGGTGCACCATTTGTTCAACACTTTGGGGAATTAGCAAGTAAAAGCAACTGGGAGATCGCAGTCTAGCAAAGCTTTCACATACCTGTTAAATTTTAATCAAATCAATAGCTTGTTGACTTTGGTGGGACTAACAATGTGCCTCAGTTTAAGGCTGTGTTTGTTTGGCTGGATTCAGGTTTGAAATGTTAGTTGCTGCTGAGTTTTGTGTATTCTAAGGCAAGCAAGTATGGAGACAACAGAAGGTGATACCACCCCTAACATGAATGCTACTAAACTTGTTTTGGAAGAAACAGGTAATTGCTGTTCAAGATGCAAAACTAACCATCTGTTTTGAGTAAGAACATGTTTTACAGTTTCCTCTCCTTGCTCTCTCTAGGACATTCTGCCATTTCTGTATTTTATTTGCCTTGCCCACCTCCAGATCTCTTCTACTTGTTTTTCTTCTTGTTTCACTGTTCTGGGAACTGGAGTTAAGAGGAAAGGGGAGCTGCTTTGAATCTGCAACAGGCTGGATTAACTGGGACGAGCAGCCCTCCCTCCCCTGCCCTGCTGTTTGAAGATGAGTGACAACATCAACCAGTTCCTTGCTCTGTGCCATGTGTTTTCTTCTTCCTTTTTAACCTGTCACTGGCTTTAATTCCACATGCGCCAGTGAACAGCAGTCACTGACGCATGATCTAACCACTACACAAGAAAACCTCTTACACAGGCTGCAACCTGAGCTCCTGCAAACACATTGCATACCTCCAGCTGGTCAAGGTGCACCTCTGCTCACATTTCCTTTTTTCAGAGGGCTGCAGGGGACCATGCTGGGTAGACTATTTACGCTGCTCTGTATGCAGCCTTGCTGGCCTGTATTATCAGGGGTAACATATAATATTGGAGATTGCCACCTAGTAACGAAACATGAGATAAGTAGTTGGGGGTAAAAAATACTTCTTCTTTGCGGAATATAGTAAGATCATTAGAGGATCACACACTGTTCATTTATGTAAACGAGCAGGCAGGAGCCAGGTAATAGAAGACTGTCTGCACTGATACCATCTCCCTGTTCATTTTCAACCCTTTTTGGCAGCATAGCTGGGAATCTAACATGGGTAAAAGAACAAGACAGCCAGGATGCAGGTCCTGGAAAAAACATCACAGGGTATGGTGGTAAGGCATAATAGTTGATGTGGCTTGCTCATTGCCTGGTGTGATTTAAAAGTACAAAAGGGGTCTGATCATCAGCAGAGGCTAGCACTGAACATCTCTACCCAGAGCATGAAGTTAAGAAAGGCCAAACACCATGACAAATACAAAAGGAAAGGAGGAAAACCACATGTAAATATGCAGGAGGAACATGAAAAGACTGTCAGGGCTGTTTCCTTCAGGATTTCTTCACTGCTGTTCTTGTCTGACAAGAAGAAGTCACTTTTGCAATGAGCTGGCTAGGACTTGGGCTCTGTCTCACTAGCAGGCTGTGGAGATGCTGCTACTCCTTCCCCGGTGACTGCAGAGGAGAGCAGAGAAGCTCTGTCTTTGCCTCTGCTGTAAGCCATGAGCCCAAATCTCTGCCTTTTTTTGTTGACAGCATGTGTATTTATCAAAGAAACAAAAATGCCCTTGCAATGTGTGGACATGATAGGCACCCGCTTGCTCTCGGCCTCCCCAGGGAGTTCTTGTCCAGCATGCATCCTTCTGCATTGCACCACTTTTGGGGAAAATTATAGAGCTCCTTCTTGCATTGTCACCATGTTACGTAAAGCATCTGAATATGCCACCCTCTGAGAAGACATACCAGCTCCAAGAACCTAATTCAGATATTTCAGATATGATAATGACCTATTTAAAGTACTAATTAGAACTGGATGAATTTCATATGTCCCCCAGCTTTAGAAAAGAAAAATCACAGGCCAAATATAAATTTCATAAATGCTGGATAAAACCTCTGCAGGAAGGAGTTTGGCAGAGACCAGGCACTTTTGAGCAAATGAAAGAACCTAAAGCAAGGCTTTGAAGTCTGACCTTCAGAACATATAATAATACACTGGATGACAAAGGTAATTAATACCACAGAGTGGGAAAAGAATGTATCTAATTAAGCAGTTTTATCTATGCTTTGGCATTCTTTTTAAATATGCTTCTTACCAGAGGGATTTTCAAACTTATCATCACAGCTTTACACTGATGTTAGTTCTGAAAACACTGCTTTTTCTCCATGCAGAGCAGCTCATCATCTATTATAGTCACATCCGCTTCAGCTGTGCCATTTCCCTTAGAGCAGTGGGAAGCCTGAGAGCTATAACTAGTGGTAGTCATCACTCTTCTGAGAGCTATGGGCCAAGCAGCCTGTTCTGAGGTGTTCAACTTATGTTGAAGTCAATGGATAAGCTTATTGGGTAGATGCTGCCATGTGAACTGGAACCCCAATTTCTTCTTCTCTGGGCAGACTAAAAAATGTGCTTTCTTACTCTTGCTGTCTTCCCAGAATCACAGAACAGATAAGTTGGAAGGGACACTTGAAGGTCTCTAGTCTGACCCCCTGCATACTTCTTTACACCCTACACACTTCTTTACACCCTACGCAATGATAAGATCCCCCTGAACTTTTCATTCTCCCAGCTGAATACTCCCATCTCTCTCAGACTCTCCTTGTAGGACACATGCTTCAGTCCTTTCATCATCCCCATGACTCTTTGTTGGAATCTTTCCAGTATGTCCATGTTTCTCTTGTACTGGAGAGCCCAGAAATGGACACAGGATTCAGATGTGGTGTTACCACTGCAGAGTGGAAGGCAGGGTCACCTCCTCTGACCTGCTGGCAACACCTCTTTTAATGCACCTTTGGGGGTTCTTGACCTTCTTTGCTACAATTGCACATTGCTGGCTTATGGTCAGTTTGTTGTCCACAAGGATTCCTCACTGTCCTTCTCTGCAGATCTGCTTTTCAGTTGACTGGTTCCCAGAGTCTATTGGTGCATGGGGGTTTTCCTCCCCAAGGTGCAGAACTTTGCACTTCCCCTTTGTTAGAGTTTTGTAAGATTCCTGTCAGTCCATTTCTCTGGCCTGTTCAGGTCATGTTCCTTGGAATCACAGCATAAATCCCTGGTAATCAATTACTTCTCCCAACTTCGTATTGTCTGCAGTTTTGCTGATCCTTCACTCTGTACCAGCATCTAAGTTATTATGTTATGAGGGAGTGCCAAAAGCCCTGCTGAAGTCAATGTAAGCATCCACTGCTCCCCGCTGCCTCACCTGCTGAGCAGTTTGTTTTATTGTAGAAGGCTATCAGATTGAGCATGATTTCCTCTTTGCAAATCCTTTGCTACTTCAAAAGTAGCAAATTCCCAACTACTTTCTTGCCCTTCACACATCTGGAAAGGGTTTTCCAGGATTATTTGCTCCATTGAGGTGGGGCTGTCAGGGGTGTAGTCCCCATATGCTCTTTCTGACCCTTCTTGGTGATAGTGACATTTGCTCTGCCAGTCCTCATGAACCTTTCCCTGTTGCCATGACTTTTGAAAGACAATGGAAAGTAGCCTTGATGCTTGCTCCCTCAGCACTTGTGGGTGCATCCCATCAGCATCCATGGACTTGGGTCTGTCCAGTGTGTTCACATGCTCCCTCAATGATCATCCTCCAGCAAGGCAGTCTTATATTTTGCAGCCTTTCCCACTGGTCTCAGGGCCATGGGTTTGCTAGAGGACAATACCAATAAAGACCAAAGTGAAGAAGGCGCATTGACTGCCTAGTTTTTTGTCACCAGGTCCCTTGCTCCATTCAGCAGCAGGCCCACTTTTTTCCCAGTATTCCTTTTGCTGCTGATATAACCCTTGAAGACCTCCTTGTTGCACTGCATGTCCCTCACCAGATTTAACTCTAGGTGGCCTTTGCCTTTCTTAACCTCATCCCTGCATGTTCAGACAACCCTGTACTTCTCTTGGCTTGCACCTCCTGTTTGTTTCCTTCTTATGCTTGAGTTCAGTAAGGAGTGGCTAGAGTGCACCTTTGCTTTTTGGTCACCAGGATGAGCCATTCTTGAGCTCAAAGAAGATGATCTTCAAAAAAAACCAAGTTCTTTTGGACCTCCCTTCCCTCTAGGATTGCTTTCTACACAATTCTTCTAAGCAGCTCTCTGAATAGGCCAAACTCTGCCCTCCTGAAGACCAGGATTGTGATCCTGCTTTTTGCCTTGCTTCTTCCTGTCAGAATCTTGAACTCTACCATCCTGTGGTTGCTGCAGCCAAGGCTGCTCCTGACCTTTGCATTCCTGAGCAGTTCCTCCTCTTTTGTAAGCATGAGGTCCATCAGAACACCTTCCCTCATTAATTCTTATTTCTGAACTACATAGTCCTCATTGGGTGAAGGCAGCTAGGTCTCTGCTGGTAAAGCCCAGAAACAGATAATGAAGCAAACCTTACAGGCACTGTTCACAGGGAGGCACTGCAGAGGCAAGGTGGATTCCTGAACATTCCTCATTCCCTGCCTGAGCCCTTGGTTCAAGGATCCAGCACAGCTGTGCAAAATGATCTTGCATAATTTGTGCTGCTAATGCATGGAATGAAACCTTTTCCCAAAAGGCACCCACAGCAAAGCTGTTCTGGCACTGGCCCCATGCCCCAGGTGCTTGCTTCACAAACTGTCCTTTGTAACAGGAACTTGCAAGGCTGGGAAAAGGTAAGACAAAGCACAGATGGTTTGAGGAGCATTAGGTAAGGGAACAGAAATCTTGATATCCCAGAAGGTTTATGGTGCTCATGTCAGTGGCCAGTAATTAAGGGATGGAGAGCACAACTGAAATTCTGGAGACTTTCACTTGTGGGGTCAGTTCAATCTTTTTATGTAGATCTGTGTGTGCTCTGGATGAGCACCTGCTGAAAGAGAAGTGAAGGGCTGCTGAACTGTAAGATGCAAAAGGCCAGTTTCCACAGATAAAGTCATGTTGGATGCTGTAACTGGCTGAGGAAGAGGATACAGACTTACATCTGGCTCACTGCCCTGTATAGAGTATATTCATCATGCTGTGCAATTGAGAACTCTCTGAGGACATCAGAGAGGCTTTCCAAACTAAATCCTGTCAGAGGTGGAGACTATCTTGATATATATCACAAAAGTCATCATGCTTTCCTCATACTCCAAGACTGGGTATGACACCATATTAAAACCCATTAACACTAGTACTTCTGCCTGGTCTTGATACTCACTTGTCGCTTTTCTCACTTCTTCCAAGCCACTTTCCTAACAGTGGAACAGTTCTTTTCTATCTTCTCTTTGTATCTGATTTCCTCTTCTCATGCCATAACAGCACACTGTAGAGTGGACATACTTTTCAGTCTTTGCATAATATTACATCTCATTGAACACACCTGCCTATGTGGAAATCAATTTCTGATTGCATACAGTTTGCCTAACCTAGGTTCCCAATCTGTACTGAAGAACGTTATGCTTGGTAAAGCAGTCCTGCTGAAATGAGGACTTCAAAAGGGCACTAGTTCTCACTAGTTTTTCACACTTCTCATAGAGGCACTCAGACACAAGTCCACATACTCTGCTGAATCACCCACCCCCTGGGGAATATCCTGTGTGCCCTTGCTGAAGTCATCTTTGATTCCATCTGTCATCACAACAGGGTGACACACTTTCTACAGACTGATGTGTCACTGTGGTGGTAGCTGAAGATGGTCTTTCCTGTCCTCAGGATTTGAATTATGTGCAGAAAAAAAAGTTTTTATTCCTTGTAAAACTGGAGGACGTGCTTTTGCAGACTCGAACTGAGATGTCTGGGGCAGGTGTCGTTTTCCTGTACGGGGTCTCAAGTGCAGCAGCAGCCCAGCCGTATGGTGTGCCTGTATGGGACACTCCAGCGCCATTCCTGGGAGCTTAGTACAAGTGAAAGACTAGTACAGATGTATAACCATGGTAATAATTTTACATGTATCTATCAACATCTACCTAAGATACAGTGGGTGATTATCAGTGCAATTTGTGACTAGTATTGCATTCCATGTGTTGTTCAGGTCTCTGTCATTGCTCCTAGATTTTGCAAAACTCCTCCCGAATCATTGATCTCCTTGGAATGCTTTGCATTTTATTGCTTAATTATTTTACATGCCTCATATTAAATAGCCATTGCTAGTATGTACATGCTTGTGCACTGCACTGTAACATGCACATACCTGAATATTATATAGCATGATTAATGGTGAGTTCTTAAATAATAGCTCTGCTGGTAGAGAGATTGAGTGTAGTTATCTGGGTGACCTAAATTGCTTAATGAGCTGGGGCTGCTAAGAGAGAGTGAATAAGTGATGGCATTATGAAATCATGTTTTCTCTTGTGTAGCTGTAAATGGCTCCAGCCAAATAACACAGGCTCTAAGTTTGCTTGGGGTGAGGTGGACTTGTATATTTGCAGTTTCTCACAGGGAAGGAATAAAACCCCCCTTTCTCTGAAGGGCTACTTCACTGAATTTAGAGGATTGGGCAAGATCTCCATTTTCTTGCTGAAGGAAACATTTGCCAGATGTATCTGCCCTTTGCCAATAGACATTTTCTCAACTGTTTCATACTAGTGGATTTACAACAACCATTACAAAGCACTGTAGGTGCTTGCAGCCAAAGCTCACCTGCTGTGCCATGAGCAATGCTGGCAGCTTCAAACAGCACCTGGCTTGCAGAAGAGCACCAGAAGAGCAGCTGTTCAAGGAAGACCAGGATAAATCAACTCTTACCTAGAAAAGAAAGGAAGACTGCTTCCAACATAGTGTGCAGGTATTGTATGGCTCTGCACCTAGGTTTTGTTCTTTATAGTGAATATATATTTGAGGCCTTTTAATTGATTAAGCAAAGTATCAGTGAGTAAAGGGAATGTTCAAAGCATCATTTTGTGATACTATGGATGGGGGTTCTTGAATATCCCAGAGAAAATCAAACTGAACTCCTCAAAGACATTTAAATGATTTTCCTGTTCCATGGAAATGATGACTTTTTACTGTGATAAGGACACATCAAATCCTACGTTCTTTCTGGAAAACAAGTATAAAATTTGAAGACATCTTCCAAGTATCAAGGAAGTTGTCAAAAGTACCTGTGGAGTTGAAACACCATATTGCCATTTCACATTTCCTGTTCTAAGCAATGACTAAGAGCATGGAGCAAATGGAGGGGCAAACAGAATAGGTACATTTATTAGTAACTATAAAAGAAAAAATATTTCTTTTTAGACCCATTTGTGTTGTGGGTTAATTGTGGTAGCTCAATTGCAGCAAAACCAGTTGTCCTCAGAAGAGCACTACTGCTTATGGTCTATGGCTTATATGACTCCAGAGAAATGCATTCAACAGTATGTTTCTGGCATCCCAAATGATGAGTGTGGAAAGTTCATTCTGATTCATGGGGTACAGAGGGAATCCCCACAATGCCAATTCAAATATTCTGCCATCTAATCCTTGTCATCTTTGTCTCCTAAAGGTTTTACAATGGGTTTTACATTTGTTTCTATTTCTCTTGAAAAAAAATTGCAGTCTTAGTTCTCCCTTCAGTGGAGTGATAGTGAGGTTAGAAGCCTCAGTGACCATAGAGTGTTCTAAGACTTTTCAGAAGAAAGCTCTTAAAATTGTCAGCTTAAACCTTTCAAAATTATTGAAATCAAATGTTTCAGTGGTTCCAGCAATTTGATCTAGTACAAAATTAAAATTAAACTCATTCATATTCAGGATCACATGAATTTCCTTGATAAAACACTCTTTTCCTAAGATGAAAATCTTTTTTTTTATAGCTGTCATGGTTTAAGCCCAGCTGGCAACCCAGAACCATGCAGACGCTCGCTCACTCCTCTCCCTTCCTCCCCTCAGCTCCCAGAGGGATGGGGAGGAAAATTGAAAGAATGTAACTCCCATGGGTTGAGGTAAGAACAGTCCAGTAACTAAGGTATAACACAAACCACTGCTGCT
>JANRGW010014473.1:0-19052 GCA_024733675.1 Psilopsiagon aymara | reverse complement strand
AGGCAAAGCATGACCTAGACTAGATGTCCCAGTCCGATGTTGGGAATTACTGCGGGGGGGGGGGGGGGTGTCTGCAGTACTGAGTTTTTGCACTAGCCCAAGCCTTGCAAAAGAAAAAGTATAAGAGCACTGCTTCCGTGCCCCACCTGAATCAATTATCTTATCATAAGAAAACCATCAATGTCTCTGGTGAAACCCACTTTCCTGAAACTACACTGACTGGTATTCCTGTTTTATCACTGCTAGACAACTGAAATCGGTTGTTCCACTCTTTCTTTGGACATCATGTCAGAATAACCAGTCTTTTGCTCTTTTCAGATATCACAGTTGTTGTGGTAAATCTTTGGTTCTTAGAAACTTCTCTACTTGCCCAAGATTTGTTAAATACAAGGTTGTGCAATTTGCTTCTTGTTTATTTGCTTGGAGGTTCATAGTGTCAGTTATTCTCATTGGTAAAGAAATTGTCCTGCTTTTAGAAGCAGAAAATTTGTACTGCTGACTGCACAAAATGTATATTAAATGTTCCCTATTTTGAAGTCACCATGATAGCATACTTTTTCTTCCTACATGATCTAGATTGCCACGTAAAGAGTAGTTTGTCCTGTTATTTAGTGGGGCTTGCTAGTCAGATGATATAACATGTGCCAACCAACTGCCTTTTAGTTTTATTAGTTATAACTGCAGTCGCGAAGCGCTGTGATTTTAAAATGTCTATAGCCAGTAGTAGCATATTTTTACATAAAGTGCTACATTTTCATGGGTTTTTTTAGCCATTTTCTCCTTAAAGTGCATGTTATCATCATCAATTTTCGTTTTCCAGTCTCATGTCCCATTCCACCTGCTTTCAGCAATACCAGCCATAATCCATTTCTTATTGTTCATAAGCCTCTCTAACTCTTCTTGTTTATTGTATATGCTCTTAACATTAATATACAGATGGTGCAAAACTGCGTTCTTTCCACCTGCTTTTATGGTCGTATCTGCCATAAGCTGGTGACAAAGCACTGCTGAACATATTGGCGTGCTCATACCATCCTCTCCCCAATACTGTGCTCCTCTTCAGGCTAGTTTGCTGCCCTCTGAGCATCAGCACAACTGATTTAGCATGAAAAGGCTGATGTTTTCAGGGCTGGACAGTGACTGAAAGACCCACATGGCCTTTTCTTTCTATAACAGTGCTGTAGTGTTCTGTAGAAAATCAAAAGCCCTCCTTCCTGCCCTGCTTCCTCCATCTGGGTGGTTGCCACCAAGAATCTGCATACTCACAGCAAGGATTGCCATGGGGGTAAACCCAGTCATCCACCAATGCCTTTATTCTGTGTATCCAGAGAAGTGTTTATTGCAAAATGGTACCTGTTGTGTTTTGATGTAGACAGGAGTTCAGTTCATGAATGAGAATCACATAACAGCTCTGGTTGGAAACGACCTTAAAGCTCATCCAGTTCCAGCTCCCCTGCCAAGAGCAGGGACACCTTTCGCTAGACCAGGTTGCTAGAAGAGACATCTCGCAAAAACAAATTGACATTATTTCCAAGTTATTGTCTATACTGAGGAGGCAGTGAAGTAATTGCTCAGTGTGTACCAAAATTGCTTCCTTTGAACCAGCATGGAGGCTGCGCATCTTTTTTCTCTATGGGGTAGGTTTACTGGACCTTGCAGCTAACAGCAGCGATAAAATCTTCAGCACCTCCTGACCAGACTTAACAGTACAGATGAAGCACTAGGGAGGCCTCTATTTCAACTCTGTTTCGGAGGCAAAAGGAAGATCTCTTCTCCCTTCGCTATCCAACCTTCCAGATCTTAGGCTAACCTACACTGGGGTCAGTGGTCAGTTTTTCCTTGCTGGCAAATGAGTCAAGCAAGCCTTGCAACAAATTTTGGAAGAGAAGAGGCTTTGGTGGCAAGCCCAGGAAAGGTTTTGCAGTTGTCCACCCATTTTTTGTACTGTAGGCAGTTGTGTAGAGGACACCTTCCAAAGGCAACCTATCATAAGAACCAACAGACATGCACTGTAAGGTGTGTGCTTTTGCTGTGAGAGGGGGTGAGCATTTCAAAGTGGCCTTCTGCTAGTGCTTACTGGTCTGGTTTGGATTTTAATATACTCAGACCTACCCTGTTTCCACAGAAGAACCATTTAAAGTGTCGTACACACACACACACTCCCTCCCACTTCCCCAGATTTTAAAGTATGTTTATAAATAAATAAATGATTAGTTTTCCCCAGGCATATAACAGTGCACTTTAGGTGAATGAGAGGTGGATCCTTACTGTTTGCTGTACTGAATGTAAGAGATGAACCAGACTACCTGCTTTTGGGCTGTGTTTCTACCCTTAGCAGTGCTTCTAAGCCTGAGTGTCATTTCATGTATCTGTGCTATCATTAGATTTAAAATTGCCTTTTGACTACTCTGTTCTGCACAGAACAAACTGTTAGCAAATCCCTTTGCTGGGAAAGACCTTTCAGGTAGTCTGTGAGTTTATTCTTCAATTTAAGTGTAGTCTCATTGTCTTGCCCAACTTTTGTAAAGAAAACTGGAGACTAGGTTAAAAATTAACCTTTTCCATTTCTTTTTCCATCCACTTCCCATAGTAGGGGCTTATACAAACTGAGATTTAATTCCAGCAAAATTTGTAAATATTTTTATTGGTGTTTGAAGAAAAGATTTGTCTTACCTATAGAAATATTCTTGCAACAAGAATTATTCTTGAATAAACAGCAGCCTCCCCCTGTGCTCTCTGTACTGCTGGAAGGATTGAATGACTTCGCTGCTTAACTTGGTTAAGTATGTTTCCTGCAGTTTCTGTTCCACAGTGATTACCCAGACTGCTCTGTCAAGGACTTTTCCTTGCCCTGCATCTTTCCTCTACTCTGATTTCAGTCTGTTAAGAAGCTTGCAGCAAGTAAAACTGCTTAGCAAATAATCAGTAAGGGTAATGGTCATAGGGTATCCTGCAATTAAAAAGCGTATTTTGAACTATTAATAATTTTGGATACTTTAAAAGCAAGCTCTGTCCCACTCTTATCACTCTTACATTTATATTTTTTTAGGCTCAATCTTCTGATTTTTGGTTTCCTGGGACATGTAGGTGACTCCTTCCCTGCCCATAGCTCTGCACTTCATAAACAGAGGAAGAGGCACCATCAGAAAGGTGAATTATGAAAAGTCAGCATGGGGTCTACCTTCCCCCCAGAAGGCTGTTTGCAAGGGGGCAGGAGTATGGGCAGTGCCCTATCCTCTATGACCCTCTGCTGTCTCCTCTTCAAGCTCCCTTTCTGTTTGCAAGCTAAATAGCAAAGACAGTGGCTTTTGGGAGGCCAGGCCAGAGGGGTTGCTCGCTGGGGAGCAGGGCAAGCCTCCCGGCTCCTCTCCCACCACACCCATCACCAGAGTTACCAGTGTAAGGTGGAAATGGGCTCCTTTGCCAGTGGAAGGGGAGATGGGGGGATAAGTGACACTCCTTTCCAACTGCTCTTGAAGGCAGTCAGGTCGATCTGATCAAGCTGACAAGGAATGTTGTGAGGGAAGAAGACCTTAGTATTTTTGCTGTGTTCTGGGAGCCACATGCCAGAAGTGGTAGTGCCCACCTCAGAGGTCTTGCAGCTAATTAAAGGTTGCACACAGTGACACCTTTACTTACTGTGAAGAGCCACAATTTAAGTTGTCCACAGCTACCTGTGCTACTCTGTGAGGTGCAAGGGAGGCTGAGCACAGTCAGAAGGAGAAAATCCCCTCTTCTATAGTAATCCTCCATTCTTTAAACATCTTCCCCACTCAGTAGCATTTCAGTGGCACTGAAAGAGGCTGCTTGTTTCTCCCAGGATGCAGCTCAGCTCTTGCTCGAGAAGAACATCAGTAAGTACCAGTTAATGTTCCATCTAGGAACGTAGGACCAAGTAAGACTCATATATTCAGATGAAAAGTATCAGTGCTATGTTTAGTAGCTCATTTTCACTCACCTTTGCTTACTGCAGCTGACAGCCTGTATCTCAGGAGTGTTCCAAACTTGTGGGCAGACAACATCTCTGTGTTTTATGGAGTTACATGTGGAGTCCAACGGCTCTTTTTATATTTGTGCATACATACTCCTTTGTGGCTAAACCAGGTTTTGACATACATTACCAAGAGCATTTCCGTCACTTTCTGGAGCAGTGTGACTTAGAGCTTGCTTCTGAGCCATCAGCAGAGGGCTTGGCCTGGAGCAGCACTCTCATGCTGGGACTGCTGTCCGCATGTATTCAAAGCTTTGGGCTCAACTTCTGCTCTCTGTTCTCTGCCTAATCTGTGTCTGTGTGAAGGAGTGCTCTTTGAGCTGTCTATGCTACCCAGTGGGTTATGATGTTCCAGCTCAATAACCAGGTGTACCCTGCACTTTGTATAATATCTACATGGATTCTCATTCTGGTGCTTCCCACAGCATTTCTGGATAAGCAAGCCTAGCGCTACCTAGAAGCATTATGCTACTGGCATGTCTGGTCCCTCCAGGAGATTTCCTCATGTCAGTGTGTGCCTGTAGTAGGAATGCTTAATACCTCTTGAAAGACTGTGCCAGTAAGTGGTTAAGTGCAGATTTGGAGTTCTGCATTCAGGAGGTTCTGCCAAATCCCAGCTGATGCATCTAATTTGCTAAAGAATGTGACTTCTGCTTTCTCAGCAAAGATTTCATTCCTCATGGGCAGTGGGAAACTTGCCCTTTTTATGTTATTGTTCACCAGCTTAGTATTAAGTCTGAGACAGACAGCTTTGTACTAAGGAGAGAAGCCTTTCTGTTGGTCCCTATGTTCTTCATTCTCTTGTACTATGTGCATATGTGTATTCTTGAGTCATTTAGCCCTTATTTAGCCCCTTCTCACAAGTGAGGAACACTTTGCATGCATGAGGATGCAAGTATATCTTATGCATTGGGAAGAAACCACCCATTGAGTGTAAACATGTCTTCCAAACAGGTGGCTTCCTCATTTACACCTGGTGGGAGCTTTTTAGCAGTTCTTGCTCACAGGAAGAGTGCAATTTGTCTAGAGAGGGTCAAGTATCTTGTAAATGCCCAAGTCCAGCAGGACTGTCACAAACTCATGTTTCAATGTTTTCTCTGTCTCCCTTTCACTTCTGTTTCACACTTACGCAATACCAAAGTCTACTCCTTGCTCCGGAAGTTCAGTCTTAGGCTGTTCATGGTAGCATCCTTCTGTAAGTCTGTTCTGCCAGGTTCCTCCCTGCTAGCTAAAATCTCTTTTTTTTTTAATTTGAAACCCAGAGGTCCACCTGTAACCTGTTTTCTGTTTCCTTGTGAGGTTTTTTTGACAAACTGAGGGAAAGACAGTGGCTTTAAAATAATCAAAAGAAAAATTGTTAGAAAGGGTCAGCCTAGAAGGAGTTTAAGGTCTGTCCTGAGAAGATGACTCATTTTGTGACATGATGTTCCTCACAAGCATGACAGCTAACATCCTCAAAAGAATCTGCATTTTAAATTAGGTTTTGTACATAGCATTGCCTAGAGAAAGCAAATCTCCTGAGGTTGCCCAACATGCCCTATCCAGGGAACTGTTTTTCCAGTGTGCACTTCTTTCCCTTTGAGCCCAGCAGGTTTTTTGGTTTGGTTTTGCTTTTAAATTTGTCCCATATTATTTAATCTCTTCCTCTTTTCTCCCCCTCTACTCCACAAGCCAATTTTCTTTGTCTCTTCTAAGTTCCCTGCTCAAGTTTACCCTCTGTTTTCCCCATCAAGCTTTTAGTTCTGTCTCCTCTTCTTATCCATTAATAGCACAGGACTGGTTTTTGGTATTGTCACAGTGTGCAGGAAGTCACTGTAGACATGATGGCTTTCTGTGGTCTGTATATCCCTGGCAGATGAAAATAGCATGAAATATTTGTTGTCATAATAAATGTTTTTTTTTAACCCATCATGGGACAGATGAAGGACTGGAGGATCTCAGCTATAATCTCACTAATGTGGTGGCACCATCCATGTGATAAATCTGGCCATTTCTCCTTCACTCTGCCCACTGATCAATCTCAACCAGGACTTCAGCATTACAAATGATGAAGCAGCTTCACTGGATCAAGCTTGTAGTTTACTCTTATCACAAATGGCTAAAACAAAACTGAAAAACTAAGAGTTTTCTTTTGTTAAATTGCCAGTTGCATGTAGTTTCCCACACCTTGAGGATTTGTCTCCGGCAATAGACGGCAGGTGTACAAGCCCTTGCATTCTTGCAGATGAGAAAGTAATTTTGAGTGATATTCTGGGGGGTGACTTTTAAACTGTATTTAAGATAACTTCTCTTGCCCTTCATGCCTTGTGAAACTGGTATCCTCATTTGAAGAGAGCTTTACTGTTTCCACAGAGAGATGCATAGAACAAAAACAAACCCTTTTAGGACATTTCTGGAATAGTTACTCCATGTGTCACAAACTACACAATGCACAGGGATGTATAGTAAAATCGAGCATACGTGGTCACTCTGAGGCAGTATCTACCCCATTCATCTTACCACATGGGGGTTGCTGGCTCAGGATCAGGAAACATTTCTGTGTTTCTGGGAGGCACCAGTGGCTTCACCAGGTGCCTGCCCATTTCATCAACCTCACTCTATGTAGTAAAAGACAGTACCATAAAGCCTGTGTGTTTGGAGTAGATCATAGAACCATAGAATGGTTTGAGTTGGAAGGGACCTTAAAGCTCATCCAGTTCCAGCCCTGCTGCCATGGGCAGGGATGCCTTCCACTAGACCAGGTTGCTCCAAGCCCCGTCCAGCCTGGCCTTGAACACTGCCAGGGATGAGGTAACCACAGCTTCTCTGGGTAACCTGTGCCAGTGCTGCGCCACCATCCTAGTAAAGAATTTCTTCCTGATATCTAATCTGAATCTCCCCTCTTTCAGTTTTAAGCCATTCCCCCTTGTTCTGTTTCTATCTGCCCTTGTAAAAATCCCTCTCCAGATTTCTTGGAGGCCCCTTTAGGCACCTCTGAGTTTCAGTTGGAGAAGTCAGAGATTTTGTACCATAACACAAAAGCAGTCACTGGCTTTGCTGCTCCAGAAGTTTCTGCTTGCGCTCTCCCTGTTCTCATGGCTGATATGCAGATAGCATGTGGGTTATATCCCCAGTCCTTCCAAGGCCACAGATAAGAGCAAAACCTGCTACCAAACAAAATAATCCTTGACTCTGTTATATAGAGTGGGCTGCTTTCCAAGGGCCCTGCTGAAAGGACGCAGGTGTCACCTGCAGGCACATCCCCAGCTTGAGGGAGTCTGTTTTGGCTAGGGGTGGCTGGCATACTGGGGTACTGTTAATGAAGCTGTGGAAAAGGCTCCTATAAGTCATAATACAGCAGTGGCAGTCACGGGGGGTCAGAAAGCAACAGTACCCATGCAGCCCTTCAGGAGAAAGCAGCTTGTGGGATGAGCAGGACCCCTGAGCTCTACTGCCTCAGAGTAAAAGGTGCACTGCTTGTACTCCTGAGTCTCTCCTGTGCCCATGCCCATGCTCTTGCCCCCAGCCACCCCACAGAGCCTTGTGTCAGAGAGGCTTTATGTGCTTTAGCTCTGGGTAACATTGGTCAAAGCAGAGTGGAAATGTCAGGGCTCCAGCTTCAGTGGAGCTCCCAGCATTGCAACTGCTGCATCACGCAGCCATGGGGTAGTCAGTGCTGGTTACCCAGGGTAACCTGGTGTTCTCCTGGATGCACTTCAGCATGGCTGGTTGCACCAAAAGCAGATTAGGTGTCTGCTTCTCTCCGCTTCTCCTCAGGCCCTCTGCTCTAGCTACAGCGTGCTGTGCTAAACCTCCCAAAATATGAATGTAGGTAAATGAGATGTTTTGCTCTTGCTCCTGGGAAGCACATTCCTCAGGAAAAAGCATGGACTTTTGAAAAATCCTCATTGGGTAAGCCTGAAATCCATGTGCTGCAGAGGACACTGAGCAGCAGGGAGCTGCTTTGGTTTTAAGGGGGTCTTTCATCACCTCTCAGATTTTCCAAAGGAAAAAAAAAAGTGGGTTATTGTGATTGATTTGAAATTAATTGAGAATCACGTGGTCTCTCTCCCCTCCATTTTCCTTACCTATTCCACCACTTTTATTTTCCTATTAATAGACTGTGCTTTGCCTTTTCAGCGTAGTGACTGCTTTCTCACCTACACAGCCCTAGTCAATGGGAGAACTTACGTAAGGTTTGCACAGTCTGCCCCCTGTGTGTCTTAACAAAATTGGAGGGTTTTTTTCCTAGTTCTTTAGGATTAGATTCTTCTTTCTCAAAGGCTTATTTTGGGCCTCACAAAATTAGATCACTGCTATGCAAAAACCAACCCACTGTGATCCCAGCTTAATTGCACAATGCCTGCACTTTCTTGAATGTTGTTCCCATTTCTTCAAGATTAAGTAAGATCCAGTGGGTTGGACCTTTGATCTGCATAATAAAGGACTAGGAGGCAGTTTGTAAATCCGTCTTTTCCATCTTTATTCTTTGCAGTTTGGGATCTGAAGGCTTGAAGTAATTTTTGCTTGCTGAGCAGAAACTTTATGTAATACATGTGGAGATGCTATGATGCTAATTAGCATTGTTAGGAAAAATCAATGCATCTATGTCATCCAACAGCAAGCAATGATCTTCTCGCAATCAGCAATTTATCATGCATTGCCAATGCAGGAGGGCTGGGACTATTTTATTCAGATAAATTTCTCATTCATTTAGTCAGTAAATCATGGTACACTTCATGATAGTCATTTTTAATGTGATTGCATTTTGTTAAGTTTTAATCATGCATAATGGATTTTATCTGACAATGAGGTCAATCTGTAGTCTCTTCCTCTGTCATTTGTATCTTCCTGGCCCAGTATGGACAAGGTCACAGCCATACCCCAAGAATGCCCCAGACTGGGAGGGGATAGGGAAACTCAGGAGCCACAGGAAGAGGAGCTGTTAATGTTGAGTTTAAGCGTCTGATGCTTAGGTGAAGATTTACCCTAGGTGGAACAACAACAGATTATACTTTCTGTATCTTTGCCTCTGAGTGTAACTGAATTTGCTTGAAAACTGTGTTTGCACGAGTTCACTAGTGATGCTTCTGAGCTGACCAGTGTGAGTCAGGGCTCTGGGATCACCTTTATTCCACTGGATAACCTGGTAGGGAAACAGCTGGTGCTGCTCTTTTATTTGTAGTCCATGATGAGATTTTTCATTGAGAAAGCAGGGTAAGTGAGGCAGGGAACCACTGTGGTTTCCAAGGAAAACCTGGTGTCTTCATCTTGAGTCCAAACTCTGCTGTGCCTTGCTCATTCTTAAGCTGATAGAAAAGTTCCTATTGTCTTCATCTACAGCAGGAATGTGCTCTGGATCTTCCTTGAAGCTTCAATACAATTCCGCTGCTCTTGCTCATGTTTCTGAATGGCCATGGAGTGTTTCTATTTGCTTCTTATGTATGTGGTTTGACTTGGTGGTGTTCCCCACTGAAACAAACCATAATTTTCTTTTCTCTTTCCTTTTCTGGTGGATCCCCTATGTTTTGGTCATTCTTTCCTCCCTGCAGCTCCTTGTAATCTTTCCCCATTCTCCTTTCACTCTTGCCTTGACATTTATTTCCTTGCTTCCTTTTGTCAAACAAAAAGACTCTCTCTTCTTTCACCTATCCCTATAAAGCGCTCTCAGCATTATTTCCACTGAAAGGGGAAATGGGAGTACAGGGAGGGGTGTTACAGAGCACTGGAGATTCTGTTCTGCTTCAGGTTCCAGCACTGTGCTGTCAACATGGGGGCTGAGCAGCCTCTGAGCTGCTTGGGTTGTATTTCTTGTCCAGGCATGAGGAAGAGCACTATCAGTCGACAGCCTCCTCTGGCAGAAAAGATATCATCTTATTGTCTCTCTCATCCTCTGGGGTTCACAAGTCTGGTGACACGGTTGGGCTCAGGCATGTTCACCCCTAGGACAGCAACCCCAATCTCCTGTAGGTGCTCTTCTGCGCTCCCTGCAGCGGTGCTGCTGCCCCTTGCTGTCACACTGCCACCTCTATGGAGGGGGTTTTCTCTGCACACTTTCTGTGATTGTAGTCTTCATGTGAGATCAGTGTATCATTTAGAAAGGTGTTTGAGTTCCTTTGGGATGCAAGGCTCTGGACGAGTATACAATCCTCTTAATGTCCCAGAAGGCCGCCCATCGATCTTGGAACAGCCGTTTCGATTCTCCCTCCAGACTCCCTGATTTCTTTCTGTTGTTTTTCTACTGAGAGAGTGACAATCTGGAGACTGATGACCCTTTCTTTTACCACATTACCGGGGAGGGAACAGGGAGAATTAATTGTTCATGAATTTTGCAGGAAGTTTCTCCTTCTGCATCAGATGATGAGTATACCTTGTATGTGCTGAGGCTATGACATCCATGTGGAGGATGACCTGCTCTTTCTAGGTCACTCTCTCTAGTTACACTGATGCAAGTCAGGAATACTCATTGAAGTTAATGAAGTTATGCAGAAGCCTATTTAGAAAAGAACTGTGCCTTTTGTTTGGTAAATGGGAATTGAGTAAACCTCTGGCTTTTTGTTAATATTTAAGAGAAGAGAACCCTGAAGACATTTTGTATCTTAACGGTTTTTTAGTATCCCTCTCTCTGTCTTTCTCTGTCTCTCTAATGCAACTTTGCCTACAGCCCTATGCATTAGCAATGCAAAACAGATTTCTAAAGCCAAGGGAATCCAGGCTTTTCCAGATGAACACTGATTTGAAAAAAATAAAAATCTAGAAAGAATAAAGGTTGTCCAAGTGGCATATGGCATGCCAGTGACCCTGCTGTAAGGACAGAAATACAGGGCTAATGGTAATCCTGTACTGGAGCCAGATAACATCCTGAGGTTAGGAAATCAAAGCCCCATGCTTTGGCTTAGCAGAGAATTAGCATGTGGAGCTTGCAGTAGTTCTGGAAAAAGAGCAGTTCTCAGACATGTTGCATTTGGGGCTTGTGGCCTTGCTACCAGCAAGATTCTACCTCACCCTGTGGAGGAAAATCAGACCCACGTAATTTGACCAGCGAACAGAGTATGTTTGGTAAAGCTTCAGTGTTTAGATGGGTTAATGGGGAAGGTGTATGCGGTTTCTGGTAATTAGTTCAAAGAAGTTAATGTCTATTACTATAGTAACAGGTCATAAGCTGCTTGAGCATATGTTGCTTTAAAAGCTCTGTGAAGTTGGGGAATAAGTGCTGATATTCAGGACGAAGTATGATAAATTACTAGGACAGAGGCTGCAGCAGTTTGTACCCAAGGGGTATTTTCAGGGCTTTTTACATGGGGACCCCAGGAAGTCTCGCACAGCAAACTAAACCTCAGGCCTGTACAAGAGCCAGCTCCAGAAATGGGATTTTAATGTTCTTTAAGGGTGCACCTGAGTCTCAGCAGTTATCATGAGTGGAGCTGTAGTTCTGTGAGTCCCAGCACAGGTGATGCTGTAGCAGTGGGGCTGGTGCCCAGGCATCTGCGTTAGGAGGACCCCATTGATGAGGCTTACGGGGCGACTTCAGGTGGCTGAGCACAGTGCAAAGGCATGTTTTTCTTCCAGAGAGAAAGGGGAGTACCTGTGATGTAACTGTTTCACTTCCCAGCAGGCTCAGCTTGGCAATGAGTGAGTCTCTTGATACATAAATGTTGTGCCCTTGCTAAAGAAAATTGCTGTCAGACAGTAATGAGAACCAAAGAATTTTTGCATTCTCTTGCAAACTGCCTCTGCCTCGCCCAAACCCACCTCTCCCTGCCCTACTGCTTGTGATTTGTCCCTCTTTCTTCTGGTTTTTAAATACTTAGCTGTGAGATCTTACAGATATTTTCTGAAAGAATGTAGGTCGTGTCTTCCAATATATCATATGGATGCCAATTCTTGGAAAACAGACATTAACGGGGTAGGACCATCATTTTTCAGTGCTGTTTTAGATGCCTTAGCAGCATTCAGGCTTGATTTCTAAAATGGTAAAATGGTCCCTATTATAACCACTGTCAATCAAAGAGGTGATCAGCACTAAGACGTTTTGACCATACTGATTACATTTCTTTTTATGTTTACTTTCATCTTCCAACAGAGGAAGAATGTGGCTACAGCAGAAAAGCACAAATCTTGCTCTAAAAGCAGCATATGATTTTGTTTAAAGTGTTTTCAGGCTTATTTTGGAAGGAAATCTCCCGGCTAAGTTGCAGAAAGTAGATTTCTTACTGGAGCACTATTGGTCAGGAATAGGGGTCTGTTCTATATTTTTTTTCCCTATGTCATATCAAGTGATTTCTAATGAGCTTGTCATGATAGTATTTGGATCCAAGAGCAAAATCAATGTTACAAAAAAGTTGAAGTATCTCAGTCACTCCAAAGTTCAACTTCTTTATCTATTTAAAAGGCACACATCCATTTTTTTAGTACAAGCTTTTTGAAGGATTTTGAGGCTTATTCCTTCCTTGAGAAATAAGCTTGGGTATTTATTGTTGTTTCTCTTTGCATTTTGCATTCAAATGGTGGTGTTATGAAAAAGATAACTTTTTTTAATTGGCCCCTGTGTATATTTGTCTCTGCTTTCCAGTTGCATCAACTGCTACTTTTTTATCCCCCTTGCAAATAGAGCTACATTCTCTTGCTTAAAATAATACAAGCTGGGGGGAAAGACGAAACTCATTAAAATACATAACCAGGAAATAGTCCACTTATACAATCCCCTCTTGTTTTTGACAGCATCCCTAGAAGCTGGAGCGCAGATAGTAATTTCTGCACACAAAGGCAAACAGCCACTGGTGAATCTTTAAAATCCAGTCTGTTAGCAGAGTCGCTACGTTGGGTTTTGTTGCAAGTGATGGATCACCAATAGTTTAAAACGCCGAGATTTGGAACTTCTTTTGTAAATTGAAGAGGATTATTTCATGCCATTGAGAGGCCCTGTCAGTATATAAAAGTCTATTAGCAGAGATGGCATTGCACACCCAGGGGTTGCGTGCAATATGTAATTTACTGAACATACACAAAAATCAGACCTAACAGCCAGGATTTTCTCTCTGTACTGCTGCTGTCAGATTAAGCACGTGAACAGAAAACACTACTGTAATAGAATCACAGAATCACAAAATTGGTTTGGGTTGGAAGGGACCTTAAAGCTCATCCAGTTCCAACCCCCTGCCGTAGGCAGGAACAGCTCCCACTAGACCAGATTGCTTAAAGCCCCGTCCAGCCTGGCCTTGAACGCTGCCAAGGATGAGGCAGCCACAGCTCAGCTTCTCTGGGCAACCTGTGCCAGTGTCTCATCTCCCTCACAGTAAAGAGCTTCTTCCTAATACCTAACCTAAATCTCCCCTCTGTCAGTTTATAGCCATTCCCTCTTGTCCTACCATTACCTTCGTAAAAAGTCCCTCTCAAGAGTTTCAAAAGTCCCTCTGAATGGCATCCCTTCCCTCCAGAGTATTGATCACACCACACAGCTTGCTGTCATTGGCACACTTGCTGTAATACTCACCTTGCAATTGTGGTTTCTGATCGTGTTTTTGCCTTGTGAAGTATGGTTTGGCTCACCACCTGATAAAGTTGTTTGTGATATGAATGGCTTGCTTAGTAATGATACCGTGAAAACTCTTAATTATTGCATGTAATTGTTTTTCCATGTTCGTGTCAAAGAGGGACTTTCCTGAACTTTATGGTATTCCTGCTTGGAATGCTAGAAATGAATTTAATAGAATTGTAAGAATTGAGCCAGTACACCTGTCCTTGATCCATACTCTTGACTATGGGTGCAGTATCTCAGTTCATACTACTGTGTTCTTCATGTGCAAAGGGAAGTTTTCAAATGGGTGGTGGTGCCCTCAAATCCCACAGTAAGTGAGTGCAGGTTGGATGCATTTCTTATTCCTTCTTTTAAAAATTTCTCTGCATCTTTATTATTTTGCTCTGACTAGACAAGAATGCCCTCACATCTTCCCACAGCTGGTCAATTAAATCAGAAACACTGACAGATGAATAGAATCCCTCCTACCTGTCCCATATTCCTGTTTCATAGACATTGGCTGTTAACCCCAGAAATTATCAGACCCAAATTCAGAATATGAAAGGAATACATAACATATCTTTCATTTCACTGTATGTCAACTTGTTTCTATCAGAATTGTGCTTTCTATCAGAGTTGTCCTCTCCTAGTTTGCGTCAGGACTTGAAGCAACACCGGCATATTGTGAAATCTCTCTAGTCCTGAGGATTTAAGGACTGGACCCAGGAATTGTAGAACTTTGTCTTAAATCGGTGATGTTGCTAGAGAAACCTAGGTACTCTTTGAAATGAGGATGCAGGGTTTTTAAAGATGGGCAGTCAGCTGCAGAGCACAGGGGTTTTTTTTCCCTAGAACAGATGAACACTTATTGGTCACCGGAGTAGAGAAAGAAGGCTCCTGAGTGTGTCCTGGCCTAGCCCCAGCCAGCAACTGAGTGCCATGCAGCCCCTTGCTCAATCCCCTCCCACCACAGTGGGATGGGGAGGAGAATGGGAAAAAGGTAAAACCTGAGGGTTGAGATAAGAACAGTTTAATAATTGACATAAAGTAAAATATATTAATAATTGTAATGGAAAGGAGCAAGAGAGAGAAAAGAATAAACACCAAGAAAAAAATGGGGGGAACACACCCAAGTGATGCACAGTACAGTTGCCCTACCACCAGCTGACTGATGCCTAGCCCATCCCCAAGCAGCAATCATCCTTCCAGCCAGCTCTTCCCAGTTTCTATACTGATCGTGATGTGCTGTGGTACGGAGTATCCCTTTGGCTAGTTTGGGTCAGGTGCCCTTCCTCACTGGCAGAGCATGGGAAACTGGAAAGTCCTTGATCAGGGTAAGCGCTACTGAGCAACAACTAAAACATCCGTGCATTTTCAGGATTGTTCTCAGACCAAAGCCAAAACACAGCACTGAATCAGCTGCTAGGAAGAAAAAGAACCCTATTCCAGCTGAAGCCAGGACAGAGTGGCAATGCTGTCTTAGTAAATGCATTGTCCTTCAGAACTGCTCAGGATCCCTCTAAAATAGGCCAAGTGTCTGTCAGCAACTCAGTCTTTGACATACACAAATCTTATCCTGTTTTTATGCATCTGCACTCCTCTTTCTTTAAAAATGCCACTGTTTTTTGTTTTGGTTTTAAACCTTGAAAGGGTGAAGGAATCTACTGTTAAATGTTACTTTCTGCTGAATAATGTCCTTGAGTGTCTTGTGAGAGAGACAACATTTCTCAGGCATATCATGTTTTAGGTTTGGAAGGCCCTTTTGTTCCCCCTAGGTTAGTCAGGGAGATATGAATGTCCTTGGGCCTTTTGCCTCTGAGTCCAGGATAAGCTTGTCTGATAAAAGTAGGGTGGATGGAGGGGGAGACTGAGGCATTCACAGCTGGAGTAGAAACCTTATGAAATATTGAGATTCCTTGAATATGGAGTTACTGGGTTTTCCACAGTTCTCACACTGATGTAGAGTGGGGGTCAGTCCCCCTTTACTTGAGCAGATAGATGATTACTGAGGTGTGCCTTGTTAGTTTCCCTTTGGATTCCTCAGCCCTCACTTCCAATACAGCTGCCAAGGACCATTCTTAAATCCTAGAGAGATCTCTTCCCTTTCGCACACTAGGTGAGTTTTGCAAAAAGTTATACAAAGATAAGACAGATAAATGAACTGAGGACTGAACATCATCTCCCAGGGTGGTGAATACTGCAGTACTCATCAAAAAACAGTGAAGAAAGAAGATGACTTTTTCTACCTTGGACATTTTTCTGAATGTCCAAGGCCTGTTGCCTTCAGTTTCTTTGACCTCACTTATGATGACTGCACATCTTTTTCATTGCCAGAATTGTCTTGCTTTAGGAAAGAGGAGATTTGATTCCAGCTACCTGGGAGACTGGCGAATACCGGAGAGCATATAAGAGGTACAGATGCAGGGAGCTTCTAACCTTTCTTATTTGTGAGCTAAGATAACATGTAGCATTATTGACAACTTCAAATCAAAATGTATTAAAGTACAGAGCTTTCTATTGGGCTTGCACTGATCCCACTACACACCCCAAAAACCAGCCACCTACAAACAAAGCACCATCAGCTTCAACTGACCACTTAAATTCAGCAAAAAGCTTCTGAGAAAACTTTCAGTGGAGTGTATGTTTTCCTGGACACATGGATTCCATTGTTCTGCGTAAGGAGGAGAGGCTGCTCTGTACAGCCCGAACAGGAGAGTGGAGCAGCAACAGGAATTAAAGAGATTTTTTTTCCCCATCAGTGGAGAGATCATTTTAGAGTTCCACCTTGTTAAGTGGCTGGCTGAAATTGTGCATGATTAATGGGCAAAATGAAAATTAGATTATGTGTCTTTACTCTTCCTGTGACCTCTACTTCCTCCTGTGTCAACTGCAAGCAGTCTGGGGGGAAAAAAAGAAAGGAAAAATTAAAATCCTGTATGAATAGCCAGAAGAGAAGGGGAGGAGAGAGGAAAGGTGCATAGCCCCACTGTAAATTTTATGCTGTTCCCCAGAACTCACAGTTTCTGAGATCTGAATCCTATAGTACTAAAATTTGAGGAATTAAAATGTGGAACAAATACCAAAGTTTCAGTCTGCCTGTCAATAGTCATCATGTATGTCAGTCATCCATGTGGAACTGCATCCTGTGGGGAATTTGTTTTCCCTGCTGCAGCTGTACACAGTAGATGACCTGTCGTTCAAACATAGTCAGGCTATTGGAACAAATGCTTTCCTCCTCCCAGAGGGAGGTGTCAGTGTGTTGCCCATCTCTGGACTCCTGTTTGGGAGATAAATTTGACAGTAAGAGTCTTAAAGTCAAGGGGAAATCACTGCTTGCCTGCAGGCATGGGGTTCTTTGGCAGTTTAGACATCCTCCAGTACTGCCTTGTTCTCAGAGTATGGATCTCTGCACCCACTCAGACACCAGCATGTTTGGAGGTAGCAAGAGCCTGTCCTGTCAATCTGCAATGTGCTTCAGCCTGTAGTATCAGAAAGCAAAGGTTTTCCATTCCTGTTACAGAGCACTTTGTCAGAGCAAAATGTGTCTTGCTGTGCCCTCTACATCTTCATTTTTGGAGGGAAAAATGCTCACATAAATCCACATATTCACTTAAGATAGCTAATAGTCCACATGTTATGTGAATTGCTACCCAATAACCTTAACAGGAAAGGTTGGGGAGGTGTATAGCTTCTTGCTACTCACTTAGTAAAATTAAGAGCAGCAATATAATACCAGACTGTATAAAATTTCTAATTCCTCTCTCTTTTTTTTCCATATGTGGCTATTGGGCTTGGAAATTCAGTCAGTGTGGTTTCATTTGAAACCTAGGTGCAAGACCCTCCGATGGCTTCTTGCCTATATCTGAAGTGCAGAGGGTTGATGGGTGAGCACGGTGCTTTGACCTACAGGAGACAAACCATGTTTTCCAGCTCACATTTTAGCATGGAGTTGGTATTTGGTGTCTTTGGAAGGCCTCAGATTCTGGAATTCCAACATATGTGAGAGTTTAGTGTCTGTGTCTTGTAAAAAGCATAAGCTGGGAAAGGCAAGCTTGAATCTGCTACCTGCAACAATGGACAAATGGAGAACACTGCAGAACTTAATGAAACTAAGAAGAAATATGAAGGCCAGTGCCATGATTTTAGGGATTTGTTTCCTCATTTTTAAGCGTTCAGGGTTGGCTGCTCTGTGATTGTCTTTTAGTCTCTGTCGCATATAAGAAAAATCTTATAAGAGACCTCAGGGTTTCCCATGGGAAACAATAACTAGGTCATAGGTATGCTTGCTGTGGAGGTACATACAGTTTCCTTTAAATTGATCTGAAAATGAAAGGTATAAAGGAAGAAGTAGATGGTTCTGAGCAGGGGCTGTTTTTCAGGATTGATATGTTTTTCCTTCCTTTACTCAAGTTGTTTGTCCAGTCTTAAGAGAAATGAATAATTCCTGCTGTTTCTGTTCCTTTAGTGTTGTTACTTGGCTGTAACTCAGAGTTGGGCAGGACAAAATCAAGGTGGGTAATGGTACCCTTAAAGAGGACCTTACATGACCTCTTTCTGCCTAACATAACATGATTCTCAACAGGTTTGTTTGGCCACCTCCTGCCTTGTTAATAAATACAAGACCTACTGCAGCACTGCTCAGCCGTCACTCCAAAGGGTGTCTGCTTTGCTTACGTAAACCATTGCTGGAAGTCCCCCCTCCATGGCCCTGTGCTGCAGGGGACACTTGAGGGACTGAGGACATGATGCACCTCTGTTCTTTGTCTTGTTCATGCCATTTTTTCCCCTCAACTTTCACATCAGAGTTTTCTGTGCATACCGTGTCATCTTCTAACGGTTCCTTTTGTAAAGGGGGGGAGCCTTCTGAGAGAATATGTCATGTCAGCTAGGGCTGTCTTTTTCTACAAGGACCAAAGTGATGACCCACCTCTGCAAAATCATAGTGGGAGACCAAGCGCTGTAGCTGTTATCTTGACATTGCTCATCAAGGTCAGCCTGGTCCCTGAGAACACTGCCTGCCTCTTGTTCCTGCTGCAGTTCTACAGTGAGCTTGCAATGTGCAGTTCAGTTTGTTCTCTGTCAAAAGCATTCCCTTGTTTAGAAGGGGAAGGTAGAACCTTAGTGAATTGCAGAAAACAGTGGTCCATGTCTTAAATGAGATTTTTGAAGCTCCTTTGCATAGGCTACAATTTTCTTATGAAACCCACAGACTTGAATGCTTTAAACAGCAGGTTAAGGACCATGGTCTTTGTACAGGTGTGACTGGTCTTGATACGTGAATGAGAGTTAAATATATGTGTAACGGGGCGTATGTTTATACATAGGTATTTTGACCACACAGTCAGCTAATAGCTCCAAATACAATCCTCTGCCCTCTTCTATCAGTTCATCTGCCACTCAGACATGCTGTCATAGTTTGAGCCCAGCCGTAACTCAGAACCACACAACGGCTCTCTCACTCCCCCCGTTCTTCCCCCCGGCTCCTGGAGGGATGGGGAGGCGAATTGAAAGAGTGTAACTCCCACGTGTTGAGATAAGAACAGTCCAGTAACTAAGGTATAACAC
>JANRGW010014472.1:0-18523 GCA_024733675.1 Psilopsiagon aymara | reverse complement strand
GAGAAGGACTTGGGGGTGTTGGTCAATGAGAAAATGAACATGAGCTGGCAGTGTGCGCTTGCAGCCCAGAAAGCCAAACGTGTCGTGGGCTGCATCAAAAGGAGCATGGCCAGCAGATCCAGGGAGGTGATCCCTCCCCTCTACTCTGCTTCCGTGAGACCTCACTTGGAGTACTGTATATAGTTCTGATGTCCTCAACATAAAAAGGACATGGAACTGTTGGAACAAGTCCAGAGGAGGGCCCCGAGGATGATCATGGGACTGGAGCACCTCCCATGTGAAGATAGGATGAGAAAGTTCAGCCTGGAAAAGAGAAGGCTACATGGAGACCTCATAGCAGCCTTCCAATATCTGAAGGGGGCCTATAGGGGTGCTGCGAAGGGACTCTTCATTAGGGACTGTAGTGAGAGGACAAGGTGTAACGGGTTCAAACTTCAACAGGGGAAGTTTAGATTGGATATGTGGAAGAAATTCTTTACTGTAAGGGTGGTGAGGCACTGGAAGGGGTTGCCAAGGGAAGTTGTGAATGCTCCATCGCTGACAGTGTCCAAGGCCTGGTTGGACAAAGGTTTGGGTGGCATGGTTTAGTGTGAGGTGTCCCTGCCCATGACAGGGGGGTTGGAACTAGATGATCTTAAGGTCCTTTCCAACCCTAACTGTCCTATGATTCTTTTTATTCCAGTTTGATCCCTCAAATAAGAAATTACAGATTGAAATATTAGCTTAATTTCAGTCTTATTATTGAAAAATGAAACATGTATTTAATGAAGTATTTTGATTTATCAAAAGAAAAAACTTAAAAGTGAGAACAGAATAAGGTACCCCAATTCATCAGGTTCATCTCTTGTAAGAGAGCAACAGCAGCTAGTTCACACCTCCTTTTCCGAATTTACACTGATATTATTGATGGTATTAGTACCACATATAAATAAGGAATTCAACAATCATAGAGCCATATGCTCCCCTCTGCTGTGAAGCACAGAGGGGAGCCACAGCACAAGCAAAGGAGAATGACAGTGAAGCCCCATAGCAGAAGAATGGCAGCTCCTTGACAGCATCATTCTTTCTCCCCAGCAGCTCACAAAGATGCCTCTCCAGCAAAGCCATTGGCTCACCATCTCCTTGTTTACAGGATGAAGATTGAGAGAAGTCACTTGCTGCAAAAATTGTCCCCTCCTAGTAAAAAAGACCCCCAACACCTCTTTGAAATTTATTGCTCCTCCTTGCAGAATGAATTTTGGTTTGATGCTGCAGAAACCCCTACAGTCCCTTTAGTGAAAGGTCATTTTGTGGAGACTAATAGTGAAACTGTATCAGCTGCATCCATGGCAGGTGCAAGAATGACATAAACAAAGATACTGGTGCTTTTTTCTCCTTTCCTCTTGAATACCCAAAATCTGGAACTTACTTCTGTTTGTGGGTTTTGTTTGGGTTTTTCCTTTGTCATAGGATTATAGAATGGTTTGTGTTGAAAAGGACATAAGATCATTTAGTTCCAATCCCCCTTCCATGGGGAGGGATACCTCACAGAAGACCATGATGCCCAAGTCTGGTTAGATGACATCAACTGCTCTGCCCCTATCCATCAGCTACGTAGCACCATCACAGAAGGCCACCAAATTCGTCAGGCATGATTTGCCCTTGGTTAAGCCATGTTGTCCTTCACCAACAATCTTGTTGTTTTTCAGGTGCCCTAGCATGGTTTCCAGGAGAATCTGCTCCATGATCCTGCCAGGCACGGAGGTGAGACTCACCCTGCTCTCACAGAAAAGTAAATTGCAAAACCAAAGTGAACTTCATAAAAATATTTGGCTGCTGTACATATTCTTATACCTTGACCACTGGAAATGCTGTGAACTGCACTGTCAGCACTTGGCTTGCTGTGTTGATCATACTTAGGCAACAGCTTCTTTCTCAAATAGTGAAAAAAAGCAATGAAAAATGGAGTTAGCTGCAGTGTTGTGTATGCAACTCAAGCATGACATGCCTTCTTAAGGCTCTACATGTGATAAAAAAGCATGTGAGCAAGAAGAGGGTCTAAGGGAACAGTATTGGTGCCTGGAGGGACAGGGAGATCATGGCAAAACTTATGAAATCTACAGACTGCTTCTGGCCTAAAGTGGGTTTTAGCTAGCTTACTTTGGATTTTTGTATTTTAAATTGTTCTCTCAGCTAGGGACATGCATCCAACCCAGGAGATTGAACGAGCCCTCCTACATTAGTGGATCCACTAGTTTATTCTAAGCCAGTAACGTTATTTGATCAATTTGTAACTTTCTCACAGACATGTATTTCCAACTGTACGCATAAATGTTATTTATGTTGCAACCCATATTGTAAAATTAATAAATATTGGGTTTAGGCTCCATTATGCTGGGCACAATAAAATGTAGTTGAAATATGAGATACATTAGATGCAGGGATATTTACAATAGTAACAGCTACCACAGACTTGTAATTTTGAAATCAGAAACAGCAGTGGAAGTTGTATTGGACACCAGCCACTATAAGCTGTCAATTTTTCTCAATAAAAATACAAACTGTCAATTTATTCTCAATAAATATACAACTCTTCAAATAACCAAACCTCAGAAGCTTTGAATATCTTGTTTTTCTCAAGACAGAAAGTTAGGTAGTGTTGAACTGGATAGCCGTTAATTCCTTTCACTTAATGTCACCTTTCACTGACAAATCCTTTGAGCTCTCCCAACCACCATTTTTTTCATCATGTCAAAATAGATATCTTACAATTATTTTACCTTTTTACAGAAATTAGAATTTTGATAATCCAGAAGTAGTTTTCTACATAATTATTTTTTCTAGGGCTGAAGCAAACAGTCCTATTGAAATGTCATAAGTTGTTCCCCTCTAACCTGCGTTCTTTTTCAGACTCCAGAATGGTATCAAACAACATGAGATCTGAAAGCAACTGAAATAACAGCAGACCTGCAGACTGAGATAGATTTCAGGAAACAAAATAATTCTTAAAGCAGGAAGAAAGGAATAGTGGTACCTAGAAGAGGTTTTCCAAGCTGGAAAACATATTCCTATTTTGGGTTCAGGTTTTGGCTGCGATTCAGATTGATATTTTTATACTTTCCCATTGAGTTTGTCTACCTTCCCTCATGTTATTTTTAATATACACTGGCAGATCTCAAAAAAAAATATATGTATAAAGATCTGTTTTAATATTTTGCAGCCTCATTTACAAAGATGCAGAGTACTCACAGTTTCCATAGAACCTAATGGGACTTGTGGAAACTCAATATCTTTGAAAATCAGGCCATTAATTTTGAAAATGTGCATTAATTACTCTCTAGGCTATAATAGCTCACTTGATATTACTATAATGTACATTCTTTTGAAAAAGTGTATTTTTCACCTGGTACACTGCGCTTGCTCCTAAAGAGCAGTCATATCTTATCATGTAGAAGGTTCTTTATAACTGATCCCATTATTGACCTGTGGCATTGACCTTAATGAAATGTAATATTTTGAAAGGCATGGTACAATCCATTGTATTAATCTGGTTGACAGGCATATTCTTGAAGGCCTCATGCTAACAATAGCTATAGAATTTATCGAAATTATTACTTGATCAAATACAAACCAATGTATTCCCACTAAGCAATGATTTCAGTGGCTTAAATTTCCATTTTCTAAATTAAAACTAGTCTAGAGTATGCAGCAATGATTGCAGAAATTTCCAAACCCCACAGATGTTTTCAAAGACATTCTGTGTTGGTAGATTTTCAGATCTCATTAAAATATTTTTCTTCTACAAGCAAGACCTGCCACACCATATTTATATGTTCCAAGTACCTGCAGATTAAGGAAAAACTGATAACAGTCTTAACTGTAGATTTTAACAATAATTACTATTAGCAAATAGAAAAAGCCTGTCAGGTAAGCACTCCTGCACTTCCCCTTGGAATCATTTCAGTTGGGATCCTTTGCACCAAATGCAGTTCCTAGGATAAGTGTTATCTTTTATATAAGTCTATATAAAATCCTCTTTTTTTAAGTAGTGTCACTCTCAGCTGCCACATTCAGTGCAATTTAGTGCTGTTAGATGCTTTCATGTCATATGGTTATAGCTGGGTAGATTAATAGGAACTTCTATATGGAAATTTCTTTCCTGTTATTGTTCTCCCTGAGCAGTTGATGGCTAAGTTAATTCTCTTTAGTTTTGTCATGCACTAAAGCACACATTGCCAAGCTATGATAAGCTTTACACAGGGAAAAAAAAAAAGCTCTTGTGTCCATCAAAGTCTTAAACTTGCATTTTAAACTTTGGCCTGACCTGATGTGCCATTCCAAAAGCTTCAAAAGATTATTTTTTTAAGAAAGGTTCAATATGTCCCGAGGCTATCGCTTTTGAGTTAAACTGGGTGAAGTAGAAATATTTTACTCATCAGCTTTGCAGTCACAGAGTTTGCCTCAGCTAGAACAAAACTGCTGAGGCATTTAGAGAAAATTAACCCCCCATCCTGGCAGCCAGATGTGACTGGTTTCTGATGAATGCGCATGAGTGGGCTGAAAAACCAAGAGACTGTGAAATTCCTGTCAGGCCTGTACAGCGCAGAATGGGCTATTGACTGCTTTCTATATTTCCCTCCATCATTCTTCGTGAACACTGCCATTAATTTCCTTTCCTACTCTGACTTAGGAATTTAATTCTTTTTTCCTTGTTTTTTTCTTTTTCCCTTCCTCCCTTTCACCTTCTTGCCTCTTCTCCTTGCCTTGACCCCCCCATTGGCATAGTTGACGTTGCTGTCCCAGCTTTGGGCACTGCAGAAGCGGCTGTGCGGGGTGCTGGCAGCACAGCGGAGGCAGCACGGCCTCTCCAACCAGGCTGGGCTGGCGAGGATCCAGGCAGCCTCTCAGGAGAACGCTCAGAAAATATTAGCTGTGCAGGTAGGTGATTGCAGGGAAGTCGGAAAGATCATTCTGATCTAGATTGAAAAGCAAATGATGGGTAGTGTGATGAAGCATTAAAACCATATCCCATCAGAGTTTTATAAATTTTTAACCTCTTTAATAAACTGGAATTGCATGAAGGATGAATTCAGTAAGTTAGCACATATACCATGTGTAGATTGAAAAAAAGGGGGAGATTAGATTTATTTCTCACAAACCTTGGAAAAGATTATTATAAATACATTGGGCATAAATATTAGAAACCTAGAGCGGCATTGCTATTGCTGCTCAGTTGTTTTAGAAGATGTTGTTTTGTCCTGGTTTGTGCAAATATTATTTCCATGGTAAACAATATTGTCATTTTCACTGTATTCGTATTTAATTTCTTTAACAGGAGACTATTTTTTAGAAGACTTGTACCTTCCTGACTCAATTATATGATGAATTTGCCTTATTTGTAAAAAAGCAACACTGGGGGGGTTATGAGATCTAAAAATGGTTTCCAACAATGATGGTTTCTCATTTTATGACTTGTTTCCCAGATACATGTATTTACTATGGAAAATGACTACTACACAGTGTAGTTTGAATGTTCTTTTTCTTTTTTGCCTTGTGCTATGGTGTCTTGTTCATATATCTGTAAATCCACTCCTTTCAATCTCTTCCCATAGTTAATGGCCATAACCAGATGGCGTTTGTGAAGGGTTTTTAAAAGGCTGAAGTGAAAAATTTCTTCAGACTTACTCATTGCAAAAGAAGTTATGCTGCTGATGCAGCTTAAGTGCAGCATATTCTCACAAACCTTGTTTTCTGATTTTAAGAGTCAGGCTTTGTAGTATGATTGTGGAAACAATTTTATTACACTTTAATATTATGTAATTACACTTCGCAGTTAATATCCAATGCATTAAAATAAAATCTAACTTGAATAAGTTCTTGAATCCCATTAAACAGCATCAGCATTATGATCTGATTTCAGTATCTAAGAGGATTTTAATTTTAAAATTCCCTATTTCCGTATATGCTGCATTTCTGTAAAAGAGGCAGAAAATCCTTGTCATATTAAAATGAGAAAGTCAAGAAAATTAATTGAAATTGAAGTGTTAATCATATTTTATACTTCATTAATGGTTTTAATACTTTAAAATGACAGATTTTAAACATTTTCATTATTTGTTTTTTTATTAATATTGCACTGACCTGTGTACCAGTGGGAGCAGGTAAGTCAGGATCTACACTTTTTTTCATTCAAATTTCTCATTTAGTACTAGAAAAAATGGAAAAGCTTCTTTTTGGTGGTTTCTTTTTTTTGGGGGGGGGGGGTGTTAGGTGGCATGGTTTCTCTTCTGTCCTGTGTTCAACTACTCCAGTAGTGAGTAAAGAACAGAGGTGATCAGTGTGCAGCCTAAAGCTCATGAATAACAGCAGTGACATAGAAGCCACAGGTGGTAGTTGGTTTCCTCACACATGAATCCTTATGTTAATCTAATGCTACATGGTATTTTAGTAGCCGTACAGTGAACTTCATATACAATTGAACTCTCATGTCAATAAGTATTCAACATTACAACAAATGAGTTTTGTAGAAACCCTTCACCTTAGCATAAATTTTTCCATGCATTCTATTCATGCTGAAGCTCTGTCTGTAAATCTTGTCACCCTAAAAAAAACCCAGCAGCTAGAAATGGCCTAAAGTAAGCTTTTAGAGCTAAGTCCCAGCAACATTTAGTGGTATTCAGAACTGAGTAGCTCAGACCTACCAAAGACAACATTTTGTTCAGTCTGGAAAGCATTCTGTTCCCTATCCACTTTCAATATCCATGACATCCTTTTCTGGTATTCTGATGCTTTTCTGGTATCCTATTATTCTTGCTATGTTTTCATGCGGTTTGACCGACAATAATTTACAATCAAAATTGTGAAAAAAGGAAAATATATAAAATTTAAATGGAAATTTTTCCACCTAAGAGCAGTTGCCAAAATGTATGGCAGAGAATTTCCCTCCAGTAACATACTTGTATATTTTAGAGATCTTGGCAGTGATTTATTTATATATGGACTGGGGTCTTTGTCTGTATTACTGTCAGATCAATCCATCCTTCTGCCAATTAAGTTCCTATATTGATGTCATACAGTATAGTGGTATGCACTTCCAAAATAAAATCCAGAAGCCATTCCTTTTCTCTCAGCAAGAAATACCCAGAGTTTGTTTTTTCTAGTGTCCATCTCACAATAACATGTGGGGATGAGATCCTGCTGTGCTGAGCAGTGAGCAGGTGTGCACCAAAACAGTGATTCCCGCTCATAAGAGCTTGCATCCCAGCAGCTACCTTGACTAGAGCAAACAGGAGCAGGTGAATCACAGAGGAAGAGTGAATTAGAAGAGGCAGTAGATGCAGTAGATACAATACATTGGCTGCCTAAGTGTTTTCTGATATTTTACAGAAGCCATGACATGGGTGAGATCCAAAGAGAGACTTAGAAGTAGTTAGTGGAGGAGGATTTGGACTTTTCACCAGCTACTTTTAACTAGCAGCACTCCACAGTTATACATAGCAGCAGTGTTTGGGGAAAATTATATTGTAAAAGTAAAGAGTGCCTCAGACTGGAAGATGGCTTTGACTAGTATTTCATCATTACCAGTCGACACTATTAAGCCTATTTTTGAAAGTATAGACTTGCCTTCCAAACACTTGCAATGATGCAGACAGATGATAGTACTTGTAAAATTTGTGCTTGAGAAGAAATAACTGTGCCGGTGATAAGAACGTGATATTGCCAAAGCATTAGTAAGGAGGATGTTTCCAGTAGCCAGTATTGGTGGAGTTAGTCATCACCATTAGTAAACACCAAAAAAAGCAAAGCAAAACTTTAGGAGGGATCCCACGTAATATTAGAAAGCAAAGTGCTTTTGGTAATGATAACTTTTTTTTTTTTTTTTTTTTGGGGGGGGGAATGCTGCTTGCAGCAATGGCAAGCTTTCTTTGGTATCTGGTGTCTCAAATTCATTTCAGAAAGAAATATATGCATTACCAGTCCTAATTTCCATAAGCACCAAAATTGGTACCATGCTAGAGATTTGCCATTTGTCATCCACCCTGCTAGTTGTGCAAGGGTTTGAGCTCACTCTCAACTTCAGGCTTCCATCCCTGTCACACTGCTAACACATGCTAACATGGGCTGAGTGTGCCCATGGGCTGAGCTGACTGGCTTTGGTGACTGAGAGTGCTCAGGCTTAGTGCAACATAGGCAGGGTGTCCTGGGTAGCACATGGCTAGTGTGCATGCCTCCTTTTGAGGATGCTGCTGTCCCCCAGAAGCAGAAGCCTGGCCATGAGGGGCTGCCTCATGCCATCTCCTCTTAAATATCCTAGTGCCAGATTCTCTGCTCTGCCAAAGGCAGCAATGGCAAAGTGTCCCTCGTTTGCCTCCTCAGGTCTCTGTTCAGCCTTAGCACCAGCTGTATGCATTTTTGGTCTGCCTGACCCTACTCAGCAGCGGTGCGCTTTACCAGGGAATCAACCAGAACACGCTGCCCTTTAGATGTACCTCCTTTTGGCTCTCTATTCTGAGAAAGAAGACAAAAAAACGTTGTCAATATGTATGCACATGCTTCCTGAGCTCTCACTGTGGTTATGTGATTGAAGACATGTCAAAATTATCCAAAACACCAACAATATCAAGGTGAGCCACAAAAGCAGAATTATGCCTGTCAGACTTTAGTAAATACTAGCTTTTCCCATTTTTTGTTAAGGGTCATTAGTCTGTATTGTTTGCATTGATATTAATAGGGTTGGTTTTTTTCAAAATGCCATTTTAATTTTTGTTATGCTCCTTTTATTTCAATTGAAGTTTTAAATATACATATTCACTGGGTTTTATCATGATCCTTGTAGCAATTTTGCTTTTCAAACATTTAATATTTACATTGGAAATGGGAATGATCAACTGATTATTCAGTGTCCATGCATTCTGTGAATATACTTCTCACAGGAAGAAAATGAAATCTTAAATTTGAGCATTTCAATTGTGATGTTAAAAGGATAAGAGATTCTTCCATAGTAATATCAAAGCACAAATATTTTGTCAATCAGCTCAAATGCTAGATCAGAGAACAACGGCTGAGATGATTTATACTTTCAATTTTGTCTCTTCATCTGTTTCATTTTTCATAGAGCAAAGTGCAGGACTGTTTCCTGGGCAAGACTATTTCATCTTCTTGTGCTTTACCTTTCTTCTAACCCATTCCTAGTTTTTAAAATTCCTTTACTGCAGTCCAATTGCAACCAGGGGCAGAATTTGAGAGATGAGAATTGCAGTGCATGAGGTGCATTAGAAGTACATTAGAAGTGCACTAGAACTGCTCTGCTTTTCTTTCATTCTGAGCAGTTCGCATACATGCTTAATGGCTTTGAAAGGAGACTTTGTTTTTATCCTAGTAGTCAAGGTTCTATGAGTTCTGACACTTACTCTTCACCTAAACTTAATCATCTTTACAGTCAAAGGACATCCTATTGGTAAGAGGGGAGCAAAGTCTATTTCTGAAGTCAGTGACAGCTTTCCTTCAAACAAAAGCTTCATGGAGATCTCTAGACCTGAAGAAACGGGGCAGCAATGTGGGGAAAATTTCACCGTCGCAGTTGGTGCAGTCCATATTCTGAAGTTTGCTTGGAGGGTTTCAGTCTTCAAAAATCCTTCTACAATTACAAAATACATTTTGAACTCAGCAGAAAGTAATAAAAGTAATCTCTTGAATTTAGGAAAAAAAATTATAGAAATGTAAAACATTTTCTTCCACAAGTGTAAAGGCAAGTTATTTGTTATGTTAATGGCTTTTGTTTTCCCAATAATGTTTTGCAGTTTCAATAACTTGGCTCTTGAGTAAGTTCAATTAGCTATCTAATTGCAAAAATGATGTATGATGGCAGGTGTAGCTTTATTTGGGACTGTGGCTGCACATTAATCCTGACAGTCTTCAATTTAGTCTATCCTTTTAGATGATTTATCTTGACTATATTTATGCTAGAATTATTTTGGGGGCCAACGTGATAACAAAAAAGATAGCATCATTGCCACCCTCATTGTAACTTTAACGCATTGCATATATACTTTTAATGATGGTGGACTGACAGAAGTACCTTTTTTTAATAAATACAAGATTATTGGCTTAGTTGTTGTTAATACCTCCGCACCTTTAATATCCATTCCAGACAGTGTAAAGGGATATAGAATAGATCGTCAGAATGTAGAGTTTAGAAACTTCTTATTTGGCAGCAGTTTTACCTGTTTTCATCTGGTGAAAATTGCTACATAATGCACAAAGGAATGAAGCATTAACCCCTAGACTGTCACTTTGACTGCAGAATGCTGCGATTATTTATACATTTTCCACAGTTTTGTTCAAGTTGATTGATTAACCTGAAATCTTTAGAAAAAACTTTTTGGCAAAGCTGCTGTAGTGCAGACTAATTCCACTGTACTGAACTACACCAGTTTACACTAGAAGAGTTCTGGTCTAATTTGCATTGTCTTTATTTGAGCAATTTTGCAAAGATCGCCAGAGAAAAGACTGTTCTTTGCTAAGGCATTGAAACTTTGCTGAATCTACTGCAGGCATCTCAGTGGGTACTGCGTCTTACCAGAGGAAATGTTTTACTGACTGCAAAATCTGTGGTTTTCATGGCACCCTGTTCTACCTGATCTTTAAGAGCAGGTGCAGTTCCACTTTGGCCAGAACCAACCATAATTCTGTGTATTACAAAGCAGGGTTTGCTCGTTTGCTTGCTGAAAGCCGCTCATTCTTAACTTGTTTCTTAGCTGTCAGATGGTAGTCAATTTAAGTACATCTTTTGCTCTCTAACTTATTAACACAGGTGTGTTATGGTGTCCCCCAGGGCTGATGCACTTCCAAATCTGTATGCCTTCTCTTTTATTTTTCTCTGTTATGGGCTGAGTTATCACCATTTATGCTGATTACACTCAGTTGTGTCTTTTTTGCCTGCTGATTTCACTTTAGCAGACTTGCTGTTCCTGCCTTGTCTTGGAGACATATGGGGTTGGATGACAGATAACTTTACTTAAGGGGACATGGCTGCACACCTTTTAATTAGTTCTAAGCTTTTGTATTTATTCACATTTATTCACAGTAACCATTTGAAATGTTGAAGTTAAATATTTATGGTTTTATTATTAATTTTTAGAGGGGTTTTTTTTTGATACAATTAAAGGGCAATTGCGATCAGGTATCCTTTGCTTAAAAAATTTGTTTAAAAATTTGTTACTTGGTGAATCGATTCCTATAGAAACATTGAAATCAGCATCCAGTTTATAGTTTCCAAAAATACATGGCTTTCCTCTCAAAAGCTTATGAATTTTGAATAATAGCAACTGGAATTTTTCAAAATATGATCTCACATTTAATATCAGTCCCTAAAGTGATTTCTTTTGTCTAGATTTTTCTAGATGGAATTTATGACCCTGACTAGCATTCACAAAAATCTTTGAATTGACTTATCATGTAGGTGTAGTGCCAATTACAGCTGCCATGGGATGGACACGCAGAATGTTCATGACCATTCATTTTGTTGCTCCATGATGAGAGGGACCTTTCTAGTGAGAGAGTGGAAACTAATCTCAAAATAAGCTACATTCATAGAAGAAATTGGAACTTGATTTATTTCTTCACCTCATTTTCAATGTCTGTGATTTTGCTTCTGACATTGCAAATCTTTGATATCTTATTCTGACATAATTTCCTTTAACATTTTGAAATTATATGTACATATAATTTGGCACAATTCAATTGCATTTAGGTTTTTATGCCACTTATGTCTTAACACACCAAGCTTCTTATGTTTCACATAAACCCCATTTTTTGAAGCATCATGTCTGAAGGCTAATACAACCACAAACATTGCATAGAGACACCTATAGTGTCATTAACTGCCAGAATTCTTCTATGGCTTCACTTGAAAGTTTCACTATTTATGTAGCAAATGTGATATGAATCAAATTGTTCAGACGTGGCTGCCACCTAAAAGTTCTAGTGTACAGTAAGAAGATAAAGAGTTCTGCTAGTTGCCTGTCAATGAGGGAGGCTAGAAGATTGTTTCTGCCAACAAACAGATTCTTCCTGTATTTTTAAGATTAAACTGTCCAATATTATTGTGGTGATAAATTATTTAGTTTGCTTGCAGGTGTACATTTTCAATGTACAATTTTTGTGTAGAAATACATATCAGTACTTTGAGCACTAAAAATTATGACCTAAGAGAAAAGAGAAGGATGGCATTAATCTAGAAGATTTAGTTTTAAATATCTTTTAAAAGAATAATTCCTAAGAGTTACATTTCTTCACTATTCACCATCACTTACTGTAATTTGTTCTTGCATATTAACAAAATAGTTATAGTACTAATAGTACTAATTAGAAGAATAGCAATAGTACTAATTACCCACTTTCTTACATTTTATAACATGCACACACAGAAATGTCTTATTAATTTAAAATATGCTGAGTAATAAAAATTTATAGGTTGGGTCTTTTAATAGTGAAAAACCAGTTTACAGAATTAAATGTTTAGTACTTGAAACTTGATATCTGGCTTTAACAGATGATAAGATTGCTGAACAAACTTCATTTCTCATTGAGCAAAAAATTATTCTCCCATTGAAGATAAATAGAATCCAGAAATAGAGACTATGAATTTGTGTTCTTTCCTCCTGTAACTCTGGTAACTTAACATTTGTGGGTCAAACACTCAAAACTCTATGAGGAACTGGCAAGCTTATTATCTGCTGCTTTTATTGTCAGCAGGGCTACTCAAACCAATAGGTCTTAAATGACAAGAAGAGACAAATTGAGTGACTTCCAGGTTCTTAAAAATTGATCCACCAAGTCACGTCACAGCTACAGCAATCTTTAAGCTTCAGATTATTCCCCATACTCCCTGACAGAAAGATTCAGAGTTTGAAATTTGATGGAATAAAAGTGTGCTGAAATACTGTATTATGAATTGAAAAATTATCAAAGAAGCATTAAAGTTGTCATGCTTGAGGCTTTTTCCAGAATCTGAAGACTACTGTATTTCTGTTTCTTGAAGTAACATAGATTTTATTTTTTAGTTAAATAATTAAAATCTGTGCTGTAATATTTACACAAAATAGGCTGAATTAAGGTCACAGAAATAACTACAATCCTAACATTTCTAAACTGAGTACTTTGGGTTTGTAATCTTAAGGATTTTCTAAGTTATTTTTTAAACTCTGAAATTTCCGAGGATATAAACCATATTAAATATTTTATTAATATTGACACTTTTATCATCAGAAGAATTAGTGCCAATGCACTTATCTGCAACTTGAACTAATGGAGTAAATAACAACTCTAGTAGGCTGATGTCTATTGCTTTTTCATTAATTTATTGCTCAGGCTTTTATCTAATCGAAATCTCTTCAGCTCATGGTCTCTGCTTTTCCCAACCTTGTGTCTGTGCTGCATCTCATCTTAGAGGAATGTCGGACCTCTGTCCTCCACCTGACTCATTCCCAGATTGCTGGCCCAGCCATTTTCAAGCTCCTTTTCCAGCCTTAATCTCTGGCACTACCTATTTATCACCAGTTTTCTATGTTTCCTTATTGCTTCCTTGAGTACCAGCCTCTGTCTTTTTTTCCAATCAACAGTCACCTTCTTCTACCTCCCAGCCTTTGAGACTCGACAATACCAGTCTCTACCCTCACCTGAAAGAGAACTGACAATTTTCCTTCCCTGAAGCCCAATTTTATCTCCTTGTAAGCCTTCTCCAAATCTAACTGTTGCTCCATTTTGGCTCTTGTTCTTTCATGTTTGAATCAAACAATTTCCTCCTTCTGCAGCATCTACTGGTCAGAATGAAAGCACAGGCAGGACACCTCTACTCTAAGGCCCCTAGACCCAACCCAAACCACAGCAGTCTTCAGATACTGCTGCTGGAGAAACCTTACCTATTGCAAGGCTCAAGTTTGTAAAAAATGTAGTTTTCAGAGCTATGGAGTTGAAATTTATGTTTGCCAGGGACACACAAATGGTGTTTTCAGAGTCTTGTGACTCTGAAATTTTGTTTGTAGCAGAGTTTTAAATTTACCAAAGAAAGCATTTGAGCCCAATGCCTGAATTTTGGATAAATGGTTTAAAAAAAAAAAAAAAAACAACAACAAAAAAACACATGTAAAAGCAGATAAAGTAAATGCTTGGCAACTTTCTTAAGTTGATCTCAGACCTACCTACAATTCAGGGAATCCTTTTTATTATAGAAAAATTAATTGAAGTCGTTTAAACAGCAGTCATTGTTCAAAATCCAGCAATAATTAATTCAGTTCCTCCTAGCAGAATGATAGGAATCCTTGATTCTCTCTGCAGAGCTTAGTTGCCTTTGTTTGAGTAAGCTCGTTTTGGGTATCTGAGACGATATGGGAAACCACATGTGCAATCAAAATGTCACAGAGTACCTTATTATGGTTTGGTGAAAAATTTGTGGGATTTTTCTTCCAGAGAAGCTTAACCATTTCTCATCTGTAATGTTATTTTTCTAAATCATGTTTCGTCCTGATTGGCGCAATAGTACTAAAGAGCAGAAAAGCCATAGTTTTCTTAAGCAATGCTGGCTGAACAAGAGAAAATAGTGTGTGAATGTGTTATGTTTCCACCAGCTGTGCTGCTAAATACCTGTACAGCAACAGAGCAAACAACCTTCTAAATGGCTCCATTTAATACAAAATGCTGTTTCTGAGACTTTAACACTAAAATAATGATACATATCTGAGTATTGTGTTCAAGCTTAAGGCCAAATTATAGGTAGCATGGAGGTTTATGATGACGATTGTGTAGTTCACATAAACCTTTCTTTCGAGACTTTGGCCAAATATGACAAACCTCTTGAAGGCTCATAATTTGGATCATGAAATTCCTTTTTAAGTGAAACCAGAACAGGTTTCCATGTGCTTAAGCCTTCAGAAAGGTAATGGTAATTTTGAATGACAAGAGAGACCAGCAATGAGCAGACAAGTAAGATGGTTATTCAGTTGTTATGTGTCAAAAAGAAAATGAAACTATACTTCATAGATTTGCTTTTCCAACAGTTGACAGAAGCCTTTAGTGTATAATTAAGAAAAGTTAAATAAAGCCCATTTTTAGGAAGACAAGATTAAGGACAGGACTTACGAAGTTGCACTGTTGCCAAATGAGCAAATGCTTAGCACTGATTTTGTAAGTAAAAACTAAGAAATTTAATTTCTTTATCCAGTACAGTGAATAAAGAATCAGAGAAATAACATTTTTAAATTAATGATTCAACCTTGCAACATCACTTTGGGCTATCTGAAGTTTAGTAACCTCCTTCTACCCATTTTAAACATATATCAAAACACAGGCTTAATGATGAACTGTTTACATGTTGAAAGCTCCTTTTTTGGCAGCTCTTCTGTTTTTGTCGTCACCTGAATTAATTACGGTAGTTCAGAACGTCTCTAGTAAACATGCTGATATATCATAGATTATAAACTCATCTGCAGAACTCTTAAGTATGGTTACAAAGTAGATTATTTTATCTAAAGACAGTGGTTTAAAAATTTAGACATTTAATTTAATTATCTTCTCCCAGAAGTATAAGAAGAAATCAGAATCCTAGTGTGAATAGCATTATACTTGCATAAGAAAACATACAGGAGCATTTTTGCCACAAACTCAATAATTTTAGTTATAATCACTAACTATGTTTTTGTTTTACAGAACCAGTATGATTTGGAAAAAGAATAAAATTGCTTTTAAAGTACAAAAATAATTATGAACCACTTGAAATGTAATGTCTGTATTTTATTTCTCATCAGAATTCATTAGTGTGTAACATCAATAATTTAGCCCATCATTTGCCAACACTGACTTGGCTCAGTAGTTCAATCATGTAACCCTGTAAACTCACTTTCCATTAAAATGAATGTTGCTGACAAAGGATAACTAAAGAGATACTTCATTTATTAGCTAAAGAGATACTTCATTTATCAACATTTTTAAATTAGGAGTTTGGGACCACAGACACTTAGCTGGATAAATTATTCGAAGGAATCTTTGCATTAGGCCTAAAGATGTTTGTAGAATCAAATACAATGTTATCCAGAATTATAACTGCCTTTCATTTGTGTAACATGCAATTCACAGTATACTATTCCAGAAACCAACAGAGCCACCTGCAGAGAATCAAATGACCTACTGGAATGAAATCCTCACTGTCATGTGCAAAATTATAAAATGTGTAATAGTTGTCCCCTGTTTTGATTGACTCAGTCAAGCATTTCCCATGGAAAACTCCTTACAAGAAACTTCTCACAACAGGCACTATAATCTCTCAGAGTTGCATTTGAGGTATTAAATGCTCTACATTATTTTGCTATGAGCAGGTTCTTCAAATCCAGTCATTATCTTATCCAAATGCATCCTTTAAAAACATTCAATTTTCAGATGTAGTGTCTTGGTTTGTTGATTCTCTGGCCTTTTTCCTACCCAGGTATTGTTCCTTTATAAGGATACTGGCTTCATTTTCTAAACTTCAGTTCTTTTTTTTTCTAACATACTGAAACTTGGACATAAACTTTTCTTTTTTTGAAATAAAAAGCTACCTAAAACATGTGAGGAAAAAGTTAGGAGTAAAATCAAAACCTCTCGCATCATGCCTTTTGCCTATGCCTGGGAATATAGATCTGGAAACCAAATCCTTCCTGAGGACAAAACAGTAAACATCTGTCACAGGACTGACATAACATGGCTGTCATCAGACTGCATACTCTGGAGGGCTGCTGCTAGCGGTACAGAAGGAATCAATTAAGGACATAAGCAGAAAGCAAATAAAAATGTTACAATACCAGCTTGGTGCAAGCCACCACATTACTGTCCAATTCCCTTTACTATTTTCTGTCTGTTTAAGTAGAGTGTACAAGGATTCTCTAGAAAATCTTCCCATCCTTATTCTTTTCTCAGACTTTGAGTTGAAGGTATTCTAGAGACAAGAACCACTCCTCCTTCGACATATCTTCCAAATAAATACTGTTACAGTCTCTGTGCTCACAGGCTGTTATAAATACATTCTTATGATGCTCTGGGCTGAGGAGAGAGGGATCAAATTTAGGTCTTCATTTGCAAGTGTTGTCACAAGAAGTATTTTTTTCTGAAAAGAATGGGATATTTCTCTGAGCCTGAGCGCTGTTGTAACTGAGTATGTAGTGTTAGAAAAGCAGAAAGCTGTATTAGAGACAAAGGAAAAGAAACTACTATCCCCAAACTCAGAGGAGTTTTGCACAATGAAATATTTTTTGTATTTTTTTCCCTTTTTTGTGAGTGGAGAGTGGAGTGGATTATGAGTTAAAGAACTCCTCGGTTCTCAAGAATAATTTTGAAGAAAATGAGAACAGAAGCCTTTCTTTTTTATTAGTGCTCTATTTCTCATTCCTATGATATTTAGCATTGCTGCAAGTGTACGCAGCTGTGTCATCACTTGAATCAGCACCAGTGTTGGTGCTCCAACTGGCACCAGAGCAATAAGCTGAGAGTCGAATACTCAGGAAGAGCAGGGCTTTTTTTTACGTTTAACACTCCTCCAGAATTGTGATGGGTCACAGCAGTTTCACTGAGTTGCTTTAGCACACCAGTTATCATGAATTTTATTGTACTGTTTTAATTATCCATGATAACTCCAGAAAATCTCCTTTTTCACTTGGCACAGATTTTTCAAAGCTCTGAGTTTTAGTTTTGTTACGATTTCTAAAATAAGAAAATGAAAGGGTACACCGAACGGGATGCTTTACTTCAATTAAGCAAGACAAAAAACATGCTTAAACTTGGTCCCATTGAAATCAATGATGAAGTTAGGCTGGCTTCCTTAGATACAGGACTACTTTCCTCAGGGTGAAGGCAGAACATTCCAAGTCAATATATATTCTTTCACTATGCTGCCCTGTGGTGAAACTTATACTAAGGGCTAAAATTACGTCTGTGTTTTAAAAGTAAGTGTTGTTGTGATAGTTTTGTTATAATCTTGATGGCCTAAGAATGTAAGTAAGAAATTATTTTATAAGGCAAGGAACTATATTTATTAGACTGGAAAAAAGACAAGCTTTTGAGTACACAAGCCCTTCCTGTTTGCATAACTCCTTGTATTTTAGCTAGCTATCTGGGATGATAATGAGAATTATGTTCTCAGTTTCAGTGATATATTCACTGTTAATCGAATGATCACACTGTTGAAAACATATATATATATATATATATGCAGCAAAGACTTCCACCTGTATTCTGGTTCCACTTAGTTTTCAATATCTTATTTAACACACTTTAATTACAATTCACCACATCTTGAAGTGACTCCTTTGACTTATACAGATGACGGTTCTAGCCACCTTTCTTTTCTATTTGTTTCCCATTCTTTTCAATTCCAACTTCTTGCTCCTTAACAGAGATTGAAAGATAGGGAAAATTTGGAGGAGATGAGTGTCGTGGTTTAGGCCATAAATCAGCCACGCAATTTGTTCACTCACTTCCCCCTTTTTCTTCCCTCTGCTCCTGGAGGGATGGGAAGGAG
>JANRGW010014469.1:0-22175 GCA_024733675.1 Psilopsiagon aymara | reverse complement strand
CACAAGAGCAGAGTAGAGGGGCAGGATCACCTCCCTCGACCTGCTGGTCACACTCCTTTGGATGCAGCCCAGGATACTGTTGGCTTTCTGGGCTGCAGGAGATCAGTGCTTTGACTCTCCTCTGGATCTATTCTATCAGGCCCATGCCTTTCTTGTACTTCAGACCCAAAAGCTGGAAGCATCACTCCGAATGAGGTCCCACCAGAGCAGAGTACAGGGGAGAATCATCTTCCTTAAACTGCTGGCCATATTTCTTTTTTTGCAGTCCAGAATATGGTTGGCATTCTGGGCTGCAAGTGTACATTGCCAGCTTATGTCTACCAATATCCACAAGTCCTTCTCTGCAGGGCTACTCTTAATCCATTCATACTCCCATCTATATTAATTTTGGAATTACACTAACAGGGGTGCAGGACCTTGCACTTGGCCTTCTTGAACTTCATGAGGTTATGTTAGGGCATTAAAATAGAAACAGCAGTGAGAGCAATACAGATTTTCATTGCACTTTAGAATTTCAGGCTGGGCCTGTCAGTGAGTCAGATGTGCCTGAAAAGAAAGGGATTTTTCATGTCTTGACTTAGGAGCAAGAATTGGACCAGAAAAATATAGCACTGCTGATAGCTCATGCCCGGCTATCTTCTGGGAAGATCCTGGAATCCCTCTGCACACCTGAGAGCAACTTATTTCATAAATATTCAAGTAAATGGCAATGGAACTAAGAGAACATACTAACCAAGGTGGCTAAAAATAGCAGTGGTCAGATCTGTTTGATGCTCTTCAAGATGATGATAGTAATGAAACTCCAGAGGAAATCTCTACCATGCGATAAACTAAATTCTGAGGGTTTGACATTGCAATGTGACTATTATAGTGCATTATTAGAAATATATTTGATTTTTATATCCTTCTTAGACATGCATGCAGGAAATGGTATTTTGCTCTAAGGTTGCTTCTTTTTAAAAATTTATATTCTTTTGAATATTTCAGCCATTTTTGCATGCGATTGACAGTTTTACCTTTATTAAGATTTAGTTCTTTTTTATTCCAGTTAAATAATCATTTCTTACTGCTCTGAATACTTCTAGACACTCACTGATAGCCTGACATATTCTCTTTTGCTGATCTACCATGTCCAGGTTCACTGGAGCTTTCATTAGGTGGAAATTGATATATGCACTGTTGAAGAGAAGTAAGGATGAACTTAGATTTCAAAATTAGAATAATTTTGAATTATTTTGAATAATTCAAAATATATATAATTAGAATAATTTTGAATTAGAATAAATAGAATAATCTATTGAAAAATGTAGAATATAAATTTTATTCTTCATTAACAAGTCAGGAAACGCTGCAGCTACTTACACTGCTATAGAAAGGCCTTCTCAAAAGCCTTCTATAAACCCAGGTAAAGCCATAGAAAATGCCCAAAAGATTTTCAGTCAGGCCCTCAACAAATAAAATATGTAGATTCACAATCAATTGAAGTAGTCGTGTGTACTCTACAAATCAGAAAAAGCTTCTTGGTAGATACCCTGACACTGATGAATACTGTAAAGTGACAATGCTTTAGACTTGCAGCAGGAAGCAAATAAAAGTATCTTCTACTTTTGGGAATTCATTGTCTACATAACCAATTTCTATGAGTCCTCAGTAGATACTATATGCCTCTTTTAGACATGAACAGCACTTATTATAGAATTTTAAATATGCAGTTATTGCATTATAGAGACATTCTTATTTTATACCAATTTGATGTGGAATATGATTTTCAGATGAATCTGGGAGTCAGAATGTAATTTCTTCATTTCCAGTGTGTCTAGAGAACAGAGGTTAATAAACTTTCCCATGGGCAGCTTCAAAGGTCTCTTCTAACTACTGGTAGCTAAACCTGGTGTTGTGGTATGCTACTTAATCGAGAAACTGGAAGTTGTAGCTCAATGACGTCCTCTGGGTATAAAGTCAGGGTGTTGATTCAGTGACAGTTTAGAAGAGAAAATGTGGTGTATCGAAATAACATAACCACTTCTTCACTCTTTCTTGTGAATGCATGAATATGCACCAGTCATTATATATATGAACCTCTAGAAGTAATGAAGGAACTGAAGTATCACGCTTCATTTCTCAGGGTTGCACACACATGGTGGAAGCACCATTTTGTAAGTGAAACCTGCAATGGCAAATTCAAAGATTTTTGTCAAAAAGTTCAGGAATCCTAGAAGTCTTGGGAATCTTGTTAGCACCTTTTTCAAAGCACAACTTGGAAATAAGCATAAAAAAATGTAACTAGGGGGGTCACTTTTGTGCCAATTCTAATCTGAAATTCCTACAGCAATAACAAACATTACATCCACTGAAAGAAGTAGCTGGAAGGCTAGCTGGCTCTAAGTTTAGCCCCGTCTCTTTCAGCAGGTTTCCTGTAAAAGCCTGGTACATAATTTGTGTTATAACTGTTACAGTGGAATGCTTATTACTATTACTTTTTGTCTTTTTTTTTTCAACATAAGAGCCATAAATGTGTTTATGGGTTGTTCCTTTTTTAATGGGTTAAATTATATTCATCTCAAGAAGGCTTCTTTGCCTATGATCAAAACTAAATACGTAAAAAAATCTCCAAAGGGTTTAAAAATTCAAAAGCTTATGCCTTCCTTCAGAGAGAAAATCTACTCTTACAGCATGTCACTTGTAGATCCTTCCCCTTCCTCTGAAGACTACTTGTCTACTCGTGTTCTGATCTCCAGAATAATCATGGCAGTGCATAGGTGTTTATTATCTTACTTCTAAGGATTATAATATTTAGTAGCTATTCACCCTAAAATACTCTATGCTACTGTCCCCATGGACTGTTGAACGCATTTTTGTAAAATAAATAAATTGGAAGTAAAAAACTGTATTGTCTTAACTATAGAAATAAATACTGTTAGAATATTGTCATCCATAAATAAGAGCCCTTAATACAGGTTGCAGTAGTGATTTTAGTTTGAGTTAGCTGTCTGTTGAGATAAAATTAGCTGCTAATGGAGCCATTCTCAAGCCAAATCCACTTAAGGGACATTTGTCCTTCAGCACCTTCCTTATATATATATATCTAAAGACCAGATTCTTTTTTTTTTTTTTTCCTCACAAGGCACAGGGAAAGAAAGAAAATTACAGTGCAATTCTGGATGAAGAACTACAGGACAGTACTGTGTACTTTGAGGTTATACAAGTGAATACAGCATTACTTGGGAAAGTTAATATATAAGTATTGCACAAACATCCTTTGATCAAGGATGTTTGTCCTTGAGAAAACGAAACCTTTCAGTGATACATGTATGAAGAAAGACATTATGCTGTCCAATGTTTATTTGGTTTATTCTATTAGCATATATAGATTATCTAAATCACACATACAGACTTCATATAGAATAACTAAACCCAGCTATTCTTCAGCCATGTCATGAATGCTTATCCTTCTTTTATAGAGTAGTAGATATTTCTACAAATTCAGTTGATTTTCCACATGCATCAAATCCTGCTTTTGATCTCAAATGTTTCTATATTATAATCACCAGAAATATTTATTTCTGCTGAAGAAAGTATTGGTTCATAATCATTATAACTTAAAGTTGGCAGGAGAACTTAGAGTATTAAACTGTTCCTTTATGCTCCACACCCTGTTTATAGCCACAGTATATAAAGTGTATATGCTATATTTAGCTGAAGAGAAGCTTATTACTAGACTCTTTCTTATCACTTCTGAGGAATCTGCCAATAGCCTGAAACTCTGCTAGTGCGAGAAATAGTCTATAAAATTTAATTTTATAGAACTGAAATAATAACAAACAGCAGTTGCAATAATGAGTTTCCTCTTTAAAAGCTTGAAACTGAACAAAAAATAGAAATAAACAGTAGAAAAAAGAGCTTAGCTATCACACTTCAGTGCTCTTCTTCCTTACTTAGCTTTTCCCACTGAGAGAACTATTTTTTTAGTTTGGGTGTGGGTTTTTTACTCACAAGGAGCATTATCCTCTCCTTTCACCTGTTGCCAATGCATGTTTCCCCTTTCCTCTGCAAACACTGTTCTAGGCGCATGCAATCTGCACTGATTGGTTAGCACCTTTCAAAATACAGTGTGCAAGAAAACTATCTAGAATTCAACTGAGCAAGCATGTCTCCCTTTTCTAACAAAATCGGTGCTTCTTTTCCCGATAATAACCTCTGATCAAGCCTGCAGTTTATACCACACTGGGTGGGACAGTCTGTTTGCCATCCTAAGGGGCATAAATAGGTGGCATGAATTGGCCAGCAGGAAACCTAAGAAATTCAAAACAAACATGTGTAAAGTCTGGGCCCTGGGAATGAATTTCGCTGGAACTGATCCAGCCTGGAGCCAGCTTCTGAGAATCAGCTCTGTGGGAAAGACCCTGGGGGTTCAGGTGGGCACTTGGGCCAGCAGCACTTCTGGGAGCGAAGATGGCCAGTGATAGCCAGACTGGGGAAAGTGGTTATTACCTTCTGCACTCATTAGACCACGCTCCAGTGATAGCCAGACTCGGGAAAGTGGTTATTACCTTCTGCACTCATTAGACCACGCCTAGATAATGCATCCAGTTTGGGGACCCTAAGTACAAGACAGAGATTGACAAACTGGATTCAGCTCTGTGGAGGGACATAAAGATGGTGGGACCTGAAGCACCTGCCCTGTGACAAGACCGGGGGAGATGGGGTTTTTCAGCTTCTGGACAAGCAGAGACGGCTTCAGGGGAACCTATGAGTAGCTCCAGTGCCCGTGTGAGGTCTTTGAGGTGACAAGGTGGACTCTTAATCCACAGTCCTTATGGGTTAGGAAAGAGAGAAGCCTGTGAAATTTATTGACCATAAGGTCTCACTCAGATAAAAAGAACTTTCCAAGTTTTTAAAGAATAATCAAACAATTCTGCAGAGAGTGAGGATTTTAATAGATGCTTCAGCAAATACAGTGATAAAGAACATAATCCTTGTATTTTAGGGCATAAATCTCAAAATTACAATGCTAGAACAACGTCTGCCACATGTACCTGGTGTTTCATAAGTAGCTCACGGGGCCTTTTGTATTTCTTCAAGTATCCATGCTCAATACTGTCAAATACAGACCATTATAATGCACTAGCTATGGCAATTTCTGCTGTAATCCAAACTTTAACTATTTGTTACACCTTGTCTCCCAATATAGCTATTAGTCATACTGATATCTTTTTTTCTTTCTATTTTATTATAGGTAACTTTACTGCTCAGCTGAGCCACAGAGTTGCATTGTTTGGGGCTGCAACACTACTGTTTCCCTGGTGATCACTCAGAAGATTAGAATCTGCCAGAATGTCAGCCTTTCTTTATTGTTCTCCAGTGATCATCAGTAAAATTACCACCTCAGTTTCCTCGGTTGATGAAATGCTGTTAATATTTCTCTTCTTAGCTAAAAGTGAAAAGAAACAGCACTAATGTCAGGACCCTTGAATGCTCCATTGCGTCTTACAGTCAATTCTACATGTTACTGATTTTCACTGTAAGGGAGCAATACATAGTTTTTTGACCACAATTGTCATATCCATTTGCAAAAGTCATGGAAAGTCAAGCTTTGATTTAGTAAAGTACTCTAAAGAACCCTACCAAGAGACAGCACGATACTCACGTGTGGTGGTGATGGGAGTTATTCTATTTCCAATATAACATAAAGCAATGAAATTAGGAAAGAAATAACTTGGGTTAATGCTGATTATATGACAGAAATTAAAATGCAGTGAAAATTTACTCAATTGAAATGCACTCAGCATTAAAAAACATATGGCATAAAACTATGTAATGTGATTAAATGACTAAAACTAAAGCATGTGAGAAGTAGATAGCACAAGAAGGAAAGAAGCAATATTTCAACCATATAGGCTGCAAGTTAATAAGTTGTAGACTACATGGGTGAGATTCAGCTCACCTAACCAGAGATATCTCTAATATAGTTATCCAAATATAAATTATTCATTTTCAATTCTTTCCATAATCCATGAAATGAAATGAATTCTAGCAGTCACCTGAGATATGCTAAGCATCTCCTTCAGGAAAAGATGAATCTCAGACTAAAAATGATTCACACTTGCCCTATAAAATCATACTTTTCTCTGCTGCTGTGAGAATAGTCTATGTTATAAATAGCATTATTTCACCTCTTTCCCAAAACAGCAGAAGAGAGAAAGAATGAACAAGACCATGTGAAGAGACATAAGGCAGACTGAATATGCAAGTTCATTGAGGCAGGCAAATTTTAGAAGTAGGACAGTGCAAGTTCTGGGAAATCAAACAGTCCTTCTGGAAAACTGATTTTTAGATGGACAGCTGAGCCTTTCTACACTCCATATGACAGTTTCTTTTCCAATCTTAGAGATTAATCCAGGCTCAGAACAACATTTATTGGAGAATATGAAGTTTAAGTGATTCTTATGATTATATTAACAAGAAAATCAATGACTTCTATCTTATTAATTTTGCTTTGAAGACCTGGAAATAGTTTCTTAAACAAGAAAGTCAGGGTATGTCCCTGGCTGTTTCTTGGAACAAGTGCCATACATACTCCTCAGCCTGGATTTAGAGACCATATCTTAGCTTCTTGTACACCTAGGTTGCATTTCCATGGGTGCATATGAATGTTTAAGGAGGAGGTTTCTTAAATCTCATCCCAGAATGAAGCCAGGATTCAGGATGCGAATGCACCTGGAACTGAAAGCCATAGACTGGGAAGGCTTAGTTTGTGAAACTCTCAGAAGACTCCAAGTGAGCTGTTACCTTCTTATGCATGGCAGACGCTGCGATTTTGGAACTGCACTGCAGAGTTCATGATCCTGCCCACATAAAGTAACCTCATAAAAAAAAAAAAAAAAAAAAGATTGAATGAGTGTGTTGACTGCTAGTGCTAAGATACTGTTTGTCAGCACAACAGCAGGATCCTGTTTAGCTCAAAAAGTCCTGTATCTTGGCATGTGTATTTTGGCATGCAGGTCAGGGATGTTATTAATCACTGAGAGAGGGCAGAAGTGAACTATTTTGGGCAGCTTATGTTAGAAAGACTTGAACAAGTCACATAATATAAAACACAGATTCTAAGGAGAGAAATGTCAAAGAAACATGCTGGAGAGAAGCTAGATAAGTTATTTTACTGAGAGATTAAGTGTGTATCCTTTCTCTGGAGGGAGTAGGTACTGTTCAGAAAAGTCTCCTCTGAGCACAGCTAAGTATACTTGATCCTGAGGTAACTTCCAGATCTACATTTGTCTATGTAACAAAGAGCAAATACTGACTTTTTTCAAATTAATAAACATCTGTGGGGTTTGGTTTTTTGGTTGGTTTTTTTTTTTGGGGGGGGGGGTATGTCATATGAATAGAAATTGAAGCTTACTACTGTTTGCATTTTGAAGTATTCTGTATGTTTTCCCACTGCACAGATTTGGCAGAAAAGCTTTGAAATAGTTGAATTGTGCAACACTTTAAAGCTTAACATCTGTCAGATTAAATTACTTACATTTTTTGCTGAAATTAATTCTATGGATACAATATTAATTATAGATTCCAAAAAATCTCTGGTATACCTGAAAAAACTCCTGGTTTCTAAAGGTTTCAAAAGTTTCCAAGATATGCTTTGAGAATAAGACTATCCTCAAATGGACCAAAAAATCTCCTTCCATTTCTACCTCACTATTTGGTTCTCTAAGCTTCTGTGTCTCAGCTTTTCAAAATTAACTCCTAAGCAGTGCAATCTTAAGCCTGAGTTTCAAGGTAACTCTGCAATGCTTTTATGACACTGCATTCTGCTTTTGGAAATGATCCAGTGTATAGAAAACCCCTCCCATTTGAGCAGGAATGGATTCAAAGCGTCCACCTATGAAGTTCAGAAATCTGTTTATCTGGTAAAGCTATTATTTTAGAAGGAATGTGGTACTATAAACCTCAGCCCCTTTCCCAAGAGCCTAATTATGCAGCAATTGCTCTCACTAGGCCTCAGGGCATTTTATTTTTAGTGAGTTTAATGATACCATATGCTAGCAGGTTCAGAAGGATTTTGCAGGAAGACCTGTATTCAAACTCTTTGTGTAGCACCTATTTAGCAGTCTTAAGCATAAATCTTTGAGTATCCAGTATATGGAGGAACTCTTTCAGGTACACTGTAATAATGTCAATTCTTTTTTCTTTATGAAAAGAAAAGAGACAAATGGTACTTGCTCTGTGGAATTATTACCTAGTATTTTAAAAGGGGTTTTTTACTAATCAAAATAGAGACATGCTATAAGACTTGCAGTTCACATGATGTCAACATCAGGTTTGTTTCCAGTCATGAAATATAAAATTCACAATGCATAAATGAATTCTCTGTGCTGTCAGGAAGTATGAAATTGGAAAAATTACACCAAATATGGCTGATGAATAGAAAATGTCCTGACCGGCATTCTTCCTTATGTGAGGTGGTTGCAAACCAAGTAAAGAACCGTTTAACAAAATAAGCAAATATTAAAACAAATATGCATAACTTAAGACACACATTTCAGTTTAATGTGACTGCCCTTCTCCAGATGTAAGATTGGTCTTAATTTGATATAGGTATCCTCGTTAATTAAAAAAACTACTGAACTACATCTTCCTCAAGGTTACATAAGTTTTAATATAACTGTCTTGAAATTCATACATTGGCTATTTTCTTTTAACTTACCTAAGTATCCTCCATATTTATTTGTATCATATAAGAAATTAAGGTACAGTCATGAATGTTATTTTAATGAATAAAAATGCTGCATCTTGGCATGCTTAGGTATATGAAGGACAGCCATATGCTGCCACAGTTGTGCTAGATCTGACACAGTACTGGACTGTTTAGATGGAAATGGCTTAGTCTGAGGGAAAGTGAGATCAATTTTCTCCAACCCCTTAGAAATACTAAAATTTAGAGCGTACAAAAACTTGACCCAAGAAACAATGAATTTAAGTATTGATGGTGGGTTTTGCAAAACATAGCATCAGGGAGATGTATACACTGCAACAGGGCCTAGTCTTAGTCATTGTTCCCATCCAGTCGCTGTGTCTGGGCTTGCCCCTCAATATGCAGCAGGAAGCCCCAAAGGAGGATCCCCTTCATGGTCCTGTTCAAATACAAAGTCAAGATATAGCCAAGGTTCATTCACACATAACTAAGGACTTGGGAAGCACTCCCAGGACCAGCAAGTTGGAAATAGGCTCTAGGTACCCCAGGCAGATTGAGAGAAATGGAGAGAGATACTTTAAAGAAATGTGTGCTCTTCAGGTAAGAGAAAAGTGAAAGAGAGAGACAAAAGAGAAAAAGAGAAAGAAATAGATACAAACATGGTATTCTTGAGGAAGAAATCATATACAGAAGCAGAAGCCTGTTTTGCACAGATGTTTTAGTGCTGTGAGCAGGTCTGTATCTTTATAAAGAAAATAATAACTCTCCTGGAGCCTGCATGTCTGTTGGCTTCATTTTCACCTCTCCCTAAAGACAAAAAGTGCAAATCCTCCACTAGGCTGCAGAAAAATTAATGCTTAAAGTAAATCTGAAAATATCCTGGAGCACTTGGGTGGTGATACAGCAGATCTGCAGGGAAAATCCAAGGAATCTTTTGTGGGGTTTGTTTATTTGGCTGGGCTTTTTTCCTTATAAACTTAACCCAAAAATACTTCTGAGTTCCCCAAAGAGAGAGGTACCCTGGCTTTCCCCTGGCTTCATACTGGAATGCAACACACCTGCATGCCACCAAGTCCAAACACAGCCAGAGAGGTTAAGGAGAAATTCAGTATTATAGCCTGCTCAGAGCAAGAAAAGGAGGAAGGTTCAGGAGCCCTCTATGGTGGGACTTCAAAAGAACAGCATGCTGAAGGCCAGTTCTACCAGGCTGGTGGCACCAGGGTGAAAGCAGGCTTCTATTACCCATTCTGTTCTATTACACATTCAAAACCCACTGACTTTAAATTCACAGGAAGAAACAACGCCTAGTACACTAGTAGTCCCTAAAACACCTATTCATCTTAAAACACATATTTTATGGTATTTTATGTGTATCATATTGATCATATAAAAGTACCAGGATTGTTTACATATTTTAATTATGTTTCATAATAACCTTCATAATAATCTTACAGATGACTAAGCTGAAGCTAAAAGAATTTGAAAGCTTTTCAAAATGTTTAAGGAGTTGCATTGAACTTAAAAGATTAAAACTGTAAAAGTGATAGAAAGAAGACCAAAATAGTGGTGACAGATTTTACATGAAAACTTGAAGACTGTGGGTTTTAACTGAAACATATAGCCTGGAAAACCTCAGAATAGCCTGAAACTCATGACTCCTCTAATTGCAGTAATCTTTAGTCATTATAGCACTGATAGTAAGCGTAAGAACATATATATGGATATGTACAAATATTAGTTCTCAAGAAGGAATAGTCATAGCACTGAGAAAGTACTGGTATTTTCTTTTGAATGATACAGATTTCTGAAACCTAAACTACAAGTGTAAAAATGTAAAGTAGTATATTCAGAAAATGTGAATTTAAAATTAAGTTCCTAAAAACATTACATCACAAGCAGAGTATAAACAGTGTTTTTCAGAACTGGTGAGTATCAGCCTCAGTGATTGCACAGCAGGTCAGACTTCCCACCTTTTTTTAGTCTCAGGTTTCTAAAACAAGAAAAACATAAGGATGTAGCCAGAGTTATGTGTATAAAATCAGAAAATAAAGCTCTGACAGTCTAGCTTTATCATTCAGGAAAAATGAAATATAATTCAGTGTAAAGTAAGTGAAATAATGTTGCCAGCAATAATAGCCAAAGAGAACTCCAAGGAAGCTGGTAAAGGACCTCAAAGCATGTGTGCAGCATCACTCAGGGAGTATCAATTTAGCCATATAATGAAACCAAAAGAAAGAAAGAAGAAATTCGTGTAACAAGTCTGTGAATTATAACCATAAAATTAACCTGTAGAATTGTGTTGTCTTATTCAATAAATATTCAATAAACTTTCTATTAAAATTTTGACAACAAAGATGTATGGCAAACACATTTTGGCAGTTCATTAACATTTGGGACTCCCACTTAGACATGGCAAGTGGAACTTAGCATTTCACAGAAAGTGAAGCTTACTGTTGTGAGAAAATGTGCAAATGTCTTCAAGGACAAATGCCGCTCTGTCCAGAGAAAGGACAAAGAAACTAACATCTACACAAGTGAGCCTGGTTCTGTCCTATTTGTCTTGACGATAACCAGCCAGCATACGTAGTCACCCAGCCAGTGCATGCATGGCAGAAAGAACAGCTGCCAAAAAAAGTAGATGCTGCCTTTACTCCATGCAGTAGTGAAAGGGTGATGGAGGGAAATTGGGTTGTTTCAGAAAGGAAAGTGAGGGGGAAAGACCTAACTAAGCAGGCCTACACAGGCAAAAGTATTCAACAAGAAAAAATACTTAAAATGATTCTATGTCAGACCTCTTTCTTGGAAGGAGAAACAGAAGCTGCAGGAATCTTAAGCAGGGAAGATTTCAATCTGCATGGCTAAGTTTTAAGTCCCGGCAGCCATGGCTGCAGCATATCTAAGTAGCTTATTTGATAAAGAGACGGTTTAGCTGAAGCATCGTTTTGCAGCACTTGGCTAGTAAACAGGAACTCACATACACAGAAAAACAGGTCCAAACAAAGACATAAATAATCGGGCCAAACAGTATTTATTTTATGCAAAGCAATTGCTTTCAAAATTTATTGACCTCTCTCTCCCATTATTTCTGCTCCTGGAGTCCATGTTTCTATTTGCATGTCCGCAGACACTAGCTTACTAAGCATGTCCCCTGCATTACTCTGATTTGCACTCCCTGCTAGACAGCATCTTTTCTCCCATTCCCCAATTACAAGCCAAATATAATTAACTCAGATAGTCAGCAGCACCAGTTTCCAAATGCACTGCCAGGTCTCATTTCTCTCACATCCTCTCCCTGCTGTGATTACCCCGAGACTTCTCTCTTGATCTTTCATCAAGGCTATATGTAGGCAATTTTTTTCCAAAGTTTCATTTTCTGAAACACAGACTCTTCCAAATTGCTCACACTGTCACCAGGCTCATATCATCATGCATATCATTTATGACAATGATCTACCTCAGCCTGGGCAAATGTAATATGTCATCTTTGATATCCATTCAAAATGCTGCCATGAAGTTCATTTTCTGAGCCCATCATCTGTATGCATTGTTCTTACCTATGCATTCATCTGTTGGGCATCCTTTCCCTACCTCATCAGTTATAGCTACTTACTTTCCTTTCCAAGAATTTTCTAAAGTCTAAATCATTCCCCTTCAGCCCTCCAAGAATTTCTTATTCTGTATCCAACATCTCATTATGTTTGCCCTCTATGTCTGATTTGTTGAATGCAAGGGTATTTGTTCTTTCTGTTCCATACCTCTCTGTAAACATCCCTGAATGAATAGTATGAGACAATTGAAAATACATCCATTGTCTGAGTCCAAGATTAGAAGCACTGAGGTTCTGAATTAAAAATCCTGTTAACAGTGAAGCTGGGTGAATAATCTACAGCATGAAATTTATTTCATTAATTTTGTTTAATTTTGTGTTTACAAAATGGTGAATTTTGTATTCAGAAGTACTCACAAAAAAATCTTTGAGAATTATTCTTGCCGTGTCACTTAAAACCAAGAGAATTTGTAAAATAATCTGTTTTGATGTGTATATAGATCACATGATGAATTTCTGTAGCCTGATTACAGGACTATATCTTAGATGCAGGCTGTGGGTACAAATCCTGGTGATTACATATCTAAAATTCACTGCCTGACAATAACTTCTAAAATTATAGTTGTGGTGGTGGTGATCATTCCTAGCAATACACTTAGTTTCCAGAATACCATATGAAACGAATGAAAAAGATATAAACACACAAGCTATTTTTGTTTTAAAAGTGCAAATGCTTTTTCAAAAGAATTGTCATTTTGTTTTAGGTCTGATCCTCTAAGGAAAACTAAAAGGGTTCATTGCCTGAGTTTTGTCTTTCTGTAATGCTCAACTGAGTCATTTTCACTCAACCCCACAGAAACTTTTTTAGAATTCTGGCTAAAAAAAAATATGAAAAAAAGATCTGGCAAGATAAAAAAAAGGTACATAAGTTCCAAAATAGCCACAGTGCACACTGCCCTGCTCACAAGTGGGCCGTGAAGAGAAGCAGGGGATGTGTAGGGAGGCTGAGGGAACATGGGGGAGTAGGGAGGAAAACACAGGATGAAAGGATCTAGGAAAGAACTGGCTACATTAAGGTAGTAACAGTGGAGAAATGGCATTAGAGATGTAAGAAATCTTTCCATACAAAATTAAGTTTTGTTTATTCCCCTGCTCATAGAATTACATGGGGGGCTTAACTTTTGAAGTATTTACTCCTTTTCTGAATGTCTAAATCTTACACTACCCATCTTAGCAGCCATCTTATTTCACAGGTCAGGACAGTACTTCTATAGAGTAACATTTTTCTATCATCTAAAGAGACACAAAGCTAGGTGAAAGGCAAAAGGCCACAGCCTAAATGATATAATATTCCTGACCTATGTATAAATATTCCTTCTTAGTGTCCTCACAGGACTCAACCAACCTTCCTTCCAAACAGGTCACAGAGTTTTACATACTTTATATCCTATTCCCATGCAACCATGGTTTTCAACAAAGAATGTCCTGAATGCCTCAAAAAAGATGACTAAAATTATTCATCTGGGAAAATACTAACTACACCCATGTACCGGATACAGCATGTGAAACAGGGTCACTAGATATCACTCTTGACTGTGGGTCGGAAGTTCCTCAAGTCATGTTCTCACAGCTGGCTTGAGATCAAGTGAAGCAACATCACATCGATACAAACTGAGATCAAACTTCCAATCTTTTCTGACTATATCACTGGAAAAATTTCCACACAAGTGTTAGTACCTTTCACTGCAGTTCTCTCCCAACATGGCTTTTTGCTTCTGAATGTTAGGAAAACAGACCCCTAGCCCACGAGCATAAAACTTATTTACAGAGAGATCTTTTACTTTGCTCTACTGTCCTACCAACATACATCTCCACCATGTTCAGTTCTAGCTGTGCTATGTGGTGTTGAAACTTTACTATAGCTGTTTTCTAAGTGGGTAATCAATATTTTCAGGTGCTTTTTGAAGTGTAGTAGAGGGTAAAATTGAAAGTTAAACTTTTTCTTTATAGCCTATCAACAAATACTACTTGAAACGGCTTGAAAACTGGTGATTTAGTTTGCAAGCATCAGACACAAAATGAAGTGAATATATAATTTTACAACTACATTTTTTTCCTTTGGTGTATTCAGTTACAAAAGGAAATTTGCTTGCTTTCCTATACAAAAATAAATGTATTCCATATACAAAATATATTCTCTGTAGATTTCACAGGATAATTATACAGATAATATCTTAACTGCATTTATTAAATTCTACCTGCCCACTCTTTTCTCTCAAATACATAATGGACACCAAATCCACTGAAGAGAAGTAAAGGTGATGAGGTTGCTAACAGAACCAACCCTTGCAACATCACCTTTTCTGAAGGCAGTAGAGGAGCATGGTACTCCAGTACCATGTCCCAGTAGTTCCATTTACTATGAATGGACATCAGCTGTCCTTTTAAATTTTTCAGTGTAAGTTTAAATCTCATAACAATTCCTTTTTAGTGAATGATCTGCTTTTTATAGAAAATTTGAATTCTTTCAGATAAAAGATACCTACCTAAACACTAAACCATTCAACTTTCAGCTGAAACAGAATGCATTTGAGCACCATCCAGGAGCTGCAGCTTGGGCTAGGATAATCACTGTGCACTTCATCATCTTTAGGACATTGTGGCTGATGTGTCACCTAGAGGAAACTAGGTTATAATACAGAAGGAATACCTATAGGAATATAGGAATGTGAGGTATGTATGGAGGAACCACAATGACAGCTCAGCATCAAAGTATTTAATTTTCAATGGGTGATTTCAGATTTATTTTTCCCACACAAAACAAAAATATTGCCTTCATGGTTTTACAGAGAAGGTCTGTGACTTAGGAAGATGGCTACTGGGGTTTTTTTTAACCCCTTAGTTTCAATTAGATTTTGCTAGCTTAGGACTTGATCTATTACCTTGTAGATGTCCAGGAATCCACACTGATGGTCAAACCGCGTGTAGAGTTCGTTCAGCATGCTGATGACCTGCATGGGTGTGCACTGTGCACAGATGGCAGTGAAGCCAACAATGTCCGAGAAGAGCATGGTAACATCATCAAACTTCCTGGCCTGAACCTGCTGCCCCTGCCACAGCTGCTGAGCCACTTCTTCAGGGAAAATAGAAATTAGGAGATCTACTGTTTTCTTCTTCTCCTCTTCCAGGGCTTGATGTGTGCATTCTAGTGTTGCCTTCAGCTTATCCATTCGTTTTTTCAAGCCATCCTGGGCCTTTGCTTGCTCCCCAACCAATATGACATCACGAGTAGCATCATGGATAGGTATGTCTGAAAGATGGAGGCCTCTGCCCATCAGTTCATCCAGCTTGTCCACGCAGGGGGAACCCAGAAACAAAATTGAATTTGATTCTGGCACATGAATCATTTGTCCTTTAATTTCCATCACCTGCAAATCAAAAATAGAGATTAGAAAAGGAAAAAATAGCTGATAGAAGTGTATCTCCATTCCACTTTTCCCATCCTTCATCTTCCGCTAAAATTATAAATGTAAATTGTAGCCTTTTACACAGAAGCCTCTTTCACTCACACATTCAAGCAATGAGATTCACATAGTCTACTCACCAAGGTGTCAGAAAACGGCCTATACTGACACAAAAGTATTCTCAAATCAGATGTTGGATTCTATTTCAACCCAGTAAAATGAAGAAGCAATCAAAGTAACATGTAATTCTCAGAATGGTGTCTAAATAATGCTTCTAAATTTGCCCCTGGAATGTAACTAGCCTTAAAAGCAAATTCCAGAGTAGCTCATTCACTTTTACTTAGCTATAAATTATGAAAAAACACAAAATTAAAGGTAAAGTATAACTGTGACTGCAGTCTAGTGAAATGGTGAGAAAGCTTCCATTCTTTTTCAACAAAACAACTACTAATTTAAATGTGGCCAAATAGGATAAGACAGGGTCTAATGGCTTTAAACTGAGTGTAGGCTTAGATTAAAGGTTGGGAAGAGGTTCCATACTTCCTCTGTGAGAGTGGTGAGACACAGGAACAGGTTGCCCAGAGAAGCTGTGGCTGCCCCATCCCAGTGTTCAGGTTGGACAGGGCTTGGAGCAACCTGGTCTAGTGGAAGGTGTCTCTGCCCATGGCAATGGGGTTGGAAGTGGATGATATTTAAGGTAAGTAAGTGTGAATGGCACGGATAAAGTATATCAGTTCTCATGCTTCCTATTTGCTTTCTCATACATGCAGCAGGATTGAAGGCTGATACTCTGTTAGAATCAGTAGACTCCTTGATGATACAGATTCATGTGTAAACCACACAAAACCCACAAAGAAATAGAAAACTAAGATTAACATGTTTTGTTTAAGCAGAAGATAATTAAATCGAATAAACTTTATAAATTCAGACTCCTGTAGCCTCTGGCATGGAAAATAATCACCATTAATGTTTTCATTCCAGGACTGAACAAAGTGCTAGGTGATCTAAAAAACCCACAGTCCTTACCCCAAGGATCTCATAGTCAAACCAGGCACAACACACAAACTTTGTACATCCAAGAGCAGTGTTAGGCACCGTAATGTCTTAAACTTGTACTTTTCCATTAAACGCAATCCACTGAAATAAAAAGGTCTCCTGCAGACACCTTTTCTTTCAGCCTATAGGCATTCCCTCACTGTCAGAATGATTCACTTTATCGTTTAATCCTCCTTCCATCTATAATCCTTCCAAGCAAAATAAGAAAACCTCAATCAGAGAATCCAGAGGTGTCTGTAATAATGATATGATTTAAGTATCCAGAGGTCTGGAAGCTCCTGCTGAGCTGACAACCACCCCTACGTGGCTCCTTCCATGTTCGGGAGAGATGCTGGGAAGCTCCTGTTTCTCTTGGGGTTTTCTTACATCAGATACTAGGCTGTCATTCCAGATCCTGCTGTCAATGTGGGGACTTAGCCTATGGGGACTGTCCCCATGCCCCTCTGCCTTTATACACCTCTCCGCTAGCAACTCAACAGATGTAACTTCAGATATCAGCCTGGGAACAAAGCAAATGAAAGTCAATGAAAGCAACAAAAATTGTCAGTCTTCCTAATTTATGTCCCTGTACCTATACTATTATAGATTTCTAAGCCTTATTTCCTCAGCTTCTTTCTGGGAGAATCACCTCTGGTCAGCTCTTTAATGAGCAGATTTAATGCTCCAAGACTAATTGTTCTTTTTAATTTTCAGTACATAAGGACAGTAGGTGCTTTCTTCATGCATGCAGCCTCACAACTTCAAAGGCCACATATGAAATTGCTTTAACTCTGAAGTACAAATTGCTAAATGTGGAACACATGGTATGGCATTTCTAAATTCTGTTCTTATTTTGTTCCTCTTTCTCAGACAGTTTTTCTGTTTTCTGTTTCTACAGCCTCACTGCTGGGCAAAATCAGTCTCATATTATCAGTTCTCTGCTCCACCTCTAGGAGAAAATAGGGTGTCAGCTCAGGAGGAGAGAGTGCGACCACAGACCCTCCCTGAGTCAGCCTGGCCTGGGGGGTATGCTGCTTGTCAGCCAGGCATGGCACCTGGCTCAGAGCCCTGCTTCTGTTGACCTGCTGTGAGACTAGAAGGAAATTAATGCATCCCTCTGTGCTCCTGCTTTGCCTTTGGCAATTTGAGGTGTTAAACTCTTTGATGTGATCTCTGTCCATGTGAATATATTGTGCCAACCCTCCCTGGGTGGATTCTTCTCAGGAAGCACTGATTGAGTGAATAGCATATTAAAGAGGCACTCTGGAGTCCTCCACTCTGCTTCAGGCAAATTATCAACTCTGAGTGCTTATCTGGCCTTTCAGCACAGCTGGAGCAACAATATTGACCACCCTACAGCACACTTTGAGACTTGCTGGGTTTTGGTTTTTTTTTGCAATGTTATTATTCCTAGGTAAGTCCTCAATTTCCTAAAGTGTCAAAGGTTCAGTACTATTTTGGCTTTATCTTCTGAATATTATTATTATTTCCTCGGCTCAACAGGAAATGTCGATGTTCCCTATCACTCCTTTCATATTACTTTAGTGATTCTGATGTCCTGCTCAGTCCTGATGACTGAGGAGTGTTTTATAAAATGGCCTAACAGCCTCTTCAAGTTGCCAAGTCAGGAAAGTGGACAGCAGAAGCAAAGTTGCACCAGGTTTCCTAAGAGGACAATAGAAGAGAAGAGCTGAGACTGCATAACTCTTCTCAGTTTTTGAGAAGACCTCTCCAAAGAAGTTTCTGAGATTATTTGGACTCTTTCTAGAGAACTTCAGTCTGCAACTTGGATTCAGCATAACCTCAATCCATTTCTTTGGACTCTTGCCTCTTAGATCCTTCTCCGTATCTTAAACTATAACTAAATGGAACAGGACATTAGATTTGCCTGAAACTTGCCATAGCAAGTCACACTTCTGGGTACTTTCCCAGAGCTAGACTGCTTTTACACGTGGGAAATAAGCATACATGCAATCCAGATTATATCATCTATCTTTTTTATGAACAGCGAAAGCTCAAAACCAGTTGTATTTCATTGCTGCTACATTTCATTACTTTCTTCTTTCTTTAATTATATTCTCACTAAAAAAAATAATTCCACTATTTTCAGAGGATGTTTTCCTGATCGACAGTGGTATAAGAGAACATTTTGAAAAGAGCAATTACACATCTTAATTTTGTGGGATTATGTTTCTGTGAAATGATGGTGCAGCCTAAATTGCTCTAGGATAAAAAACCAAAAAAACTACCACAGAATTTTACTTTCACTGCAAACCCACTGTAAAGAAAAGGGAGCAAACAGAAGAGAGCCTGCTTCTCAGGAACTCTTTCAACCTCTCTCCCCAGAGACACACCAAGGAATACTGACATTCTCTATAGCTGCTGTTTGAGAACATGAGAGAGCCTCCTACTGTGCTGTACACCAACAGCTACTTCATTAGGTACACAATATCCATCGCTCTGCATGCTCTGGATGCAAGCCATCCTAGGATTAAGTATGGATCAAAAGCTTATGAATCAAATGCCAACTCCACTGCCTAGTCTAAGGAAAAGCATGGGCAAAAGCCTCATTTGTTGAGCTGATGGAAGACAACACTTCTCTGTGCAAATACAGGTTTCTAAAAATCATAACAAAGCAGCAGCTTCCATTACACCTATGCTTTACTGAAAAAGCTAAGAGAAATATATATCATCTCCACAAAAATTAAAAAATATATTTTCAGTCAATCCCTACTGCAACTGAATGAACTAGTTATCATTTGCTCAACAAAACTCAGGATGCTCTCGGGTTCTCGCAAAAGTATAACTCAGAGCATTTGCTTGCAAGTTTGGATTTCCAGCTCAAGGCATTGTCAAAAGAACATTATTACACACAGTAGCAAAGTGACTGTTACAAATTTCTGGTTATTTATAGAAAACCCTAGGGTATTACATAATATACAACAGTCTCCAGACCTCAGCAATCAAATTTAACATTTTCTGTACGTCACATATACTTCATGAGCATAGAATGTCAGCATGAATATTGCAGGGAACCAACCAGGAATGTATTCGTATTCTACAATGTGAAAGAGGGAAAATTATAATGACAGAATCATTAAAATGCTTTGGTTTTAAACTTGGAACTCCAAAGTGATTTCTTGATATCAAAAGACTTAGAGTGTGGCACATTAAAAGAAAACAAAATCAGGTTAGATAGGACCTTCTCCACATGAAGCATAGGTATGCATGTCAAATCAAAGCATGCAGCCATCTGTAAGTAAATGTGACAGGGAAGAAGCAAAGGATGTGGCTCCATCCTTTGCACATTAGTCTGTTAAAGCAACTAGACAAAGAGAAAGAAATGGTAGTTACAACTGAAAAGATAATATTTATAATTTCTTTTTTGTCACTTCAAGACACAGAAATTGCTTTTAAGATGGTACTCCAGACTGCCCCTTGATAAGTCCAAGATAAGTACTGAAGCATAAAAATCATGGGAAAAATTATTACATTGAATGATCCTCTGTGTTCACATGGTAGCAAAGAGCCACAACTCAACCTTATGTGTGCCTGAGCCATCACCCTCATGGATGCTCCAAAGCAGAGGAGTGTATTAACTTAACATGGCAGGTGGGCAGAGGGGCTGGTGCCAGGATGCATAGCATGGATAGTCACTAAAAAAACAGGAAGAAACTCTCTGGTGTTTCCAAGATCATTTCAAACCTCTTTTAACTTCAGTACACTGAGAGTACATTGAATTTTTTTCCATTAATAATAATCTTCATATACTTAAAAATGATCTGTCAGAGTCCTGAAGGCACTATTGGCCTAACTGTCCCTGTCCAGCCCCACAAGGCTCCCTGCACCCTGCCCGTGACCCAGGACCCCATGTCAGCCCCTGTCTTAGCGATACTGATGTAAGACTGATGTCCAGCTCTCACAACTGTCTGGACAATGCTCTTAGTCACATGGTTTAGTTTTACGTAGTGCTGTGAGAAGCAGGGAGTTGGACTCAATGTTCCTTATGGGTCCATTTCAACTCAAGATAGTCTACGGTTCTCTGTTTCTCCTTTCACTGCAAAATCCCATAAGGCTGCTTTCAGGTCACACATATTTATATTAGTGTGGCAGATTTTTAGGTATTGATGATACAGTTCTCTGCTGCTTTATTAAAAGCCAGGATTACCCTATGCAGATGTACAGCTACTCCAACAACACTGAGTTACAAATTTACAGCATCAGGGTTTAAGAAACCCATAGGGACCTCATGCAACTTCTCCGTGAGATTTGTATTCTTGACAAAAGTTTAAAATGGACAGCTCTGAGAAGCTGCAGAACCTGGAGACATTCCAGCTTATGGGATTTTTCACCATTCTGTCACATAACATTCATTCAGCCAAGAGCCTAACTTTAAAAGCTCCTGAAAACCAGAAGCCAGTTCCTGCTGTGTGACAGGAGCTGTCAGAATGGTGGTGGCACCAAACAAGCTCCAAAAAGGAGGTCCCCAAGTCACACACTTGTATCAATTAAACTTCAACCAAAGCAAAATGCAAAATGTAATCAAAACCACAGTTAGATTACAACAAATCAAAGTGTAAGGGAAACTTTCCATATTTAATATTCTTTCTGTGTTTATGAACAAATGGAAGAGAATTACATTACATTTACAGAGAATGGATGTTTAACACTGCTTATTTTACATCTTTTCTGGGAAAAAGAAATTGATTATTTTTATTGCATTTTTATTTCCATTTTTTAAAAACGAATGGAGAACAAGAAAACAAGAATGCAACATTTGAGAAATTCAGTAAAGCTTTCTGAAAAGTTGGTTCTCCACATCAAGCAAATCTCCATTAGCCTGATAATGCAGTGAGGTGGAAGGTGACACAAATGCACGTCCAGATTGTCAGCTTCACAGAGGTAAAAATCATGCTTGCTAATTATGAACAATTAAGTTACCTGAAACAATTATGCCAAAATAATAGGTATAGATACTAAAAAAACTCTTTTCATGTCTCTTTCTCCACCTGCATAAATTTTAGGAACATTCATATGCATTATCATTTATACTTTGTTGGTGACATGGACAGTGGGATTGAGTGTGCCCTCAGCAAGTTTGCCAATGACACCAAGCGATGTGGTTTGGTTGATACTTTGGAGGGAAGGAATGCCATCCAGAGGCACTTTGACACTCTTGCAGGGTGGGCTGATGCCAACCTGATGAAGTTTAACCATGACAAGTCCAAGGTCTGACACCTGGGTTGGAGCAATCCCAGGCACAGCCCCAGGTTGGGCAGAGAAGAGATTCAGAGCAGCCCTGCGCAGAGGACTTGGGAGTGTTGTTCAATGGAAAAATGGACTTGAGCTGGCAGTGTGCCCTCACAGCCCAGAAAGCCAACTGTATCCTGGGCTGCATCAAAAGCAGTGTGACCAGCAGGTCGAGGGAGGTGATCCT